>JANHFX010005562.1:0-46223 GCA_027560015.1 Chloroceryle amazona
AGTCTGGAGAAGAGAAGACTGAGAGGGGATTTGATAAATGTTAATAAATATATGAGGGCTGAGTGTCAAGAGGAAAGTGACAGCCTCTTGTCACTCATGCCCTGTGATAGGACAAGGGGGAATGGGTGTAAGTGGGAGCACAGGAGGTTCCACCTTAACATGAGGAGGAACTTCTTTACTGCAAGGGTCACAGAGCACTGGAACAGGCTCCCCAGAGAAGTAGTGGTGTGATTCAAAACCTTGGACGCATTCCTTTGTGACCTGTGCTAGATTATATGATCCTGCTCTCTCCAAGGTCCCTTCCAGTCCCTGACATCCTGTGTTCCTGTGAAATCTAGGATATACTTTTATTCAGCACATCTGACTGAGCATTCAGTGAATAGTCTGCACTTTTTTTCAGATCTTTTCAATATATCATTTGACAATTACACAGATTTTATGCAGTAAGGTTTTTGGGCATTCAGTAAAATGAAGCTGCTTTTGGAAATCAGTTGTGGAAATAAATTTTCAGATTTTTGTACAAAGAGTATATTTGTTATAATACAAATAACATAATACAGGATGGTGGTGGAAGAATGGTATCTTCTGTTTGATATCATAGCTGTTGCTTGATATATTGTTTCATGGCCAGTTTACTAGTCCAGTTTGTTCCAGTTTGCAGTGAAGTTTTGAATTTATTGTAAGGGAATACCTAACTTCACATCACATTTATTTTCAGAATTTTTGCTTTTATGATGCTGAATTTTCATAGAATTGTTCTAACATGACATTTCTTACATTTCATCTTGGAATTTATCCAAAGTTGTAGTCTCCCGGATGTTCAGCAAAATTGCCAGATATTGCAAAATAGGCAAAAGTATGTAATATATTAATGTTTTCCTTGTGGATTGTGTCTCAGAATGAATGTGGATAAATCAAACACTCATGACATCTCTATTTCCTGTAAGTCAAGTATGCATGTTAAAGCTTTAAAAGGGATTTTCCCTTACCAATTTAATGTGTACTCCTGTGCAACCCCACTACGCTGTTCTCTTTGCTACAAAACCAAACCAAAACAAACTAAAACAAAATCCCAATAACCAAACAAAACAACTACTGAAAATGGCCACATGATCATCTTAAATGTCTGCTTATGATACTTTTTTATTACTTCTGCCTGTTCTTATACTGCAGGTAGTATTATTATTTCTGGTATTTTCTTTCTGCCTGATCTAAATCTCATATTATTGATAAATCTACTGATTTATTATTAAAATGACAAAATGATCACTCTACTTTTTATATTTTATTCTGACATGCCATGGAAACTTCAAATAAATTTATATATTTCAATTGGAACTAAAGAAACCTCTGATACTTTTTGAATACCACTTTATGTGATATTATTATCCAGCATTTTTTGCTACTAGTAACTTTGCAGTACAGGTTATACATACCTAAAGCTCTTTGATCTGGTATTTCAGCTCCCTCTTACACTTTCATTCCTAAGTCCTTTTCCATTTTCTGAAACTTACAGCTGATTGTAACTGGTTGATACTTTTATACCGATTAGGATTAAGTTTTCTTTTGTTGCATTATTGTCACTCGACCACTGACAGTTCTAACTAGATATTAGTTATGGGAAAGTGAAGACTTCATGATCTTTGAAGTATAATTTATGTTGTCTAATTGTCTAAAGTTTTCCAGAGCCAGTAAGGGATAGCAATTTAGACTACTTTTAACTGATATATGCCCCTTTTGGTATGATTCTTTGTTTCCTAAAATTGGAATATAAACAAAGTGAGATGAATCATGCTTTGAGAGGTGCTACTCCTTAGATTACATACATGGATTAATCAATTATTTCTGAAACAATTGTTTTCACTGTTCTTGTCTTTCAATATTTTTTTTCCAGTTAAGCTCATCCAGTGGCTTTTTTTGTTGCCTCGATGTCACAAGAAAAGATGCTTGGAAATTATACCAAATACAAAAATAAGCATTCATAATTAACTGTATCTGAATGCAATGCCTAATATTAGGAATGCAGCTGTCTTAGCATGATAAAATCTTTATTTATTTTTTCTTTTTTTTTAATGAAAATACTTTTATTGTATTGTTTACAGTAATTATGCAAGACTATTCTCCTTTTCAAAACAGGAGTTGTATTCATACCTCCTGTAAAGCACACTGTTTCCACCTTTCATTACTCTCAGTTTCTCTTCTACAGCAAAATAAAGTGTGTGAATTGTAAGAAACATATAAGGAAAATCATTTGTTTTCCATAGATTCTGTTGATGGTCTTCTAGGGGCAAACACGAGTCTATGGAACACTGCAGTAGATGTGCAGTGCCAGTCTGCAATCACAGTACTCCATGTGCTATATAATCTAGTCTAGTCTAGTTGAGAGGCATCCCTGTCCATGGCAGGATTAGATGATCTCTAAGGTCCCTGCCATTCTATGATTGTATAATAATCTCCCTTTCAATCAGTGAAGAATATCTTTTTCAGAAAAGGTGTTTTGTTTGGTTTCAGCATTAAGAAAGAATATGTTTTATGTTATATAGCTTTAATTTCATTTTCCTTTTAAATAATATTGCAATAGTTATGGTTTCTGTATATTCAGAAATTATCACTTCCACTTTTTCTTCTTTTCAGAATGAAAGAGAACAAGATTCTTTTCACTTCCATTATGAAAAAGTTCTTGTTTTTTTTTTTTCACTTGTGTCTTTTTTTTTTTTTCTTCCTTGGATATTACAGCAAAGACCAGCAAACTCAAACAACACTGTAAATTGCTACATGCTGCTGTTACTTGCTTTAAAAGTTATCTGAAATGGAATCTTACATAAGGCTGACAGATATCATCTAAGCCTCTGTTTTAGCACATCTAGTAGAATAATGCTGTAGAAGAAATACATAACAAGCCAGTAAGCAATAATGTTTAGAACATTTTAGATGGATTGAACACTAGTGATAAAACCATTGAGCAGTAGAAAAGCTACTGAGACAGATAAAGAATAGAAACCTGCTTCTACTGAAATATGCTAAAAAGCAGGAGACATATGGATTAATACTACTGTGCATATGCAAATTAAAATGGGGTATTTTGGCAATTAAAAAGATTCACAATCAGGACTGAGGCTGCCAATTCTGGTTATGATTAACAATAACAAAATAATTTATTCTTCTCAAGTCTACAGCATGTTCATTTCTGCAGGGTAAACAAGTATGCACTTGGTTTTGCCAGCATAAGAAAATCCAAGATGTCAAAAAAGGAAGAATGATGATTTTCTGTGAAAACATATTCTTTAATTTACTTATTTGAGTAAGAAAATATGAGCATATAACACTGAAATGTTGAATTACACTGCTTTCTACCATTCCAGCTGAAATGAAAGAAAGAAAACTGAAAAGTCCCCACTGAATATTATGGTAAATAGAATTAAAGTTATCTTTGTTTATAAAAGAAAAATTGATTGTGAATCTTTTCCTATTGAGAGCCATTGCTCTTCCTAATAATACATCAAACGGAAGAATAGAGAGTTTATCCCTTAAAATTATATGTAGGTGATCAAAGAAATTAAATCATGGCATGATTCAAACCCAGTAGAGTTCAGCAAATAGTGAAAGATTATTATAAAACAATTTTCACTGGATTTATGATAGTCCAGGAAACATCAGAAAGCAGAAAATGAAATTATAACAAGCTATATGTTAACATCAATGTTTACAAAGTTCTTAAAGTACCCATTGAATCTGGAAAAGGGGATAGTAGAAGTCCAAAGGTAGCATGAATAAAGGAGTCCCTGGCAGTGTTAAATGGATAACTAATGCATAGCTATCATGGTTGTGAGTCTATGATAATTCTTATTGCATTACTCTAATTAATGGATCACTAATATTTCAGACTTGCAAGGACGAGATTCCTGTAGCTATTTTTACAACAACAGAGGATGGAAATGATCCAGGAAGCTGTACTGAAAAAAAAGACTCTGCTGATAAGCTAAATTAATTTTCAGCAGGTGAAGGTGTTGACTGGGACCTACTTCACACCTAACTTCTCTACCAATCTCTAGTGTCATCATTACTCTAGATAATATAAACACCTACAACAAGGAATTGTCAAGGAGGAACATAATACTGTATTATATGATGACACCACAATTAATATAAGCCTGAAGCATAGTTCTTGGTGTTTTTACAATACATTTTAGCATAAACTCTACCAAAAGTATTATGTCTCCAGTTTTATTATTTTGAGAACTGCAATTAGAAGAAATATTAGAGAAAAATCAAATCTCTGTGATTTCCCCTCATAGTTCTCACAAACAGTTATTTGGAGAATAGCAGCATATTAGAATTGAATGTGATTGGCAGAGATTTAGTAATGGAATAGCCCTATCATTAATTAATATCCAATAAAAGCCATGAGTGTAATTAAAGGAAGTAACTTTTGTTTGGTTAAATCAAGTTAAGAATAAACTGTGTTCATTTCTCTGTTATTTTTCTACTTTAAAAATAAGAGTGCATTAATCTCTGAGGTTATATAGACCTGGGAACAGAGACAGCATAGGTATTAGGAAGCTGACAACTACTTGCTCCTCTCTTTCTCTGCTGTATCTTCATGGTCATAAGAGATAATGCTTCTAGCAATTTGTTTTATTTAACTCCTATAATCTATTCAGTGTGAGCAGCACTTCATCAGAATAATTTTGTGTCACTGAGCTGCAGGTGTGAGATTTGTAGAGTTTGAATTTCACCTTGTTATAAGGAAAGAAAGGCAAAAAAAAACCTCTTCAAAGTCTGAACAATTACATTTACAAACATTTGTTCTCACACCACACAGATTGTTTGCCAAATGTGCCTATACCCTTAAAGAATATCCAAAGGAGGTTAAATAAGGACATATTTCTTATTCCTGGGAAAAACAAACAAACAAACCAACCAACCAACCAACCAAGCCAAAACAAAACCAATCAACCAAAAAACCCAGAAAATAGACCCCAAAACAACCAAACAAAAAAAAAAAGCAAAGTCTACATACTCTTTAAAAATGGTAATTTGTTTCCATGCAGTGTAGGAAGATAGTCACAAAGTTTTATGATTTGTCAAAATATCGTATCTCTTTTTCCACATTCAGACAGTTGTTTCTCTTGTTTAATTGCATATAATGCTCTATATATAACATTTTTCTATCTTTTTAATTAACAAAAGAAAGAAAGGACACCATCTTTATCTTATGCCTTCATTTCCAAGTCAATTTTTTACATAAAAAAACTTTTTTTTTTCCCCAGGAGAAACATTCACTTTTCAGAGACAATATCATGTTGTCAACAAATCTTTTTGTAATAAAAAATCACTACTAAATTTGGGCTTCAGGTTTATGAAACAGACCCGCCTTTAAACGGCAACATATGAACTAAACCATAAGCAGGAAAATTTAAATATGAAGGCAGTAAACCAAAAAGAGTTACAAGGGATACAGAATTAGTTACCTCTCTGGACACAAGTATAAGTATTGAAAAAATACTCCTCTGGGGTAGGAATGTTGAAAAATGGTCACACAGACAGCTATAAGAAAAGTAATATTTTATTGACAGATGCAGCCTTAACGCAGTTAGCACCAGTTCACCTGCTACTAGATTAAATTTTAACAAAAAGAAGATGTATGCTGTTGGCATATGACTACAGCCAGTATACAACTGTAGTGTATAATAAAAGGCCTACTGAAATCAAAATAATTCTACAAAGATGTAAGAAACTGCCTTGTGATTTTAAGTATCAATGGTTTTTTGTATCCATTGTTTATGATTCTCATCACAGGGACCTATCTGTAGCTTTGTCTCAGCTTGATTCAGCTGTGACAGCAATTTATCTATTTGACCAGGTGATTATGGTTAATTTGTTTTACTTTTGTTTATCTTTTTATAGTACAGCCATAGTTTTCTACATTGAGTGATAACATGCACTACGTAGAATTAGATATTTACAACTCTAACACAGTGTTGTAGAGGAATATAATGAGAAGCAGAGGGACAGGATGCGATGTTGCGTGCAGGCATGGGATGAGAAGGGGTGGGTCACATGCCTGTCACTGGAGCCACCATGGCTATGAGTAACAGCACTCATAGTCGAAATGGAGACTTGGAGTTGGGCAAAACTGGTTTTAAGGTGAAGAGAAAGAAAGAAATGATATCTAACATATACAAAGGTCACAATATATAGTAAATTTGGTTATAACCTGGAGGCGTAGATGTAGGCCAAGGGAGAAAGAGAAATGTGTAAAAGTGTTAGCAAACACATCCTCAGAGGGGAGCAGGGGAAGGGTAAGGCCAATACCAGGAAAAGTATTAGAAACTAAGAAGTGTATGTAGAAAAATTTCAGTTGCATTCTTTCTTTTTAAGGTATATCTGGACTAATAATGATTACATGATTGAGATTTCAAATATAGTAAAAAAAAAAAAAAAAGTATGGTTTTATTTATATACAAGATATTCTTTACATTTGCCCATAGACAAGATTTTGAGCATAGCAACCTTCAGGACCTAATTCACCACCTTCAGTCTGTTCCTATTACTACTAGTGTCCTAGTGGGAACAAGGTAACTACAGCACTGCTAATTAGTACAATATTATAAAAAAAAGAAAAAAAAAATTCCCTACGTGAAAGAATTTTTGTTTCAATTTTACAATTCTCTCAGATAAAGTATTTAATTGTATTTCTATGGAATAGTGACCCAGTTACAAAATATACATGAAGATTCCTTTCACAGCTTCTGCTGTAAAGAATAAATCCTATTTACTAATTTCATGTTCCCAAAAAGTGAAAAAAAAAATTGTATTCATGTGGTGCAACCATATTTCTATATAGATAGCTGCAGCAAATAGTTATTCTATGCACAGTAAAATATTTGACCCCAACACGGTGATATATTGTAGAGAAATTCACACCTTGTGTCATAGCAAAGCCCTTGAGAAGTGGAGACACAAACTGAAGCCTGTGGATAGCATTCCACAATTTCTTGGAAGCTTCATGCTCTGATGTATTATAATCATCTACTTTTATGGAGAACTGAAAGGCAATATTGTTCTTAGATTAATGTGAAAAATTACAAGTACCTCAGTATGATCATAGTACAGGACAATATATTTAAAAACAGACAAAATATTAATTGACATTAAATTACTAAACATTAATTAAAAAACCAACACAGGGTGAAAAAGAAGTTTGGTGAATCGCTCTGCAACTGAAAGGGAAGGCCCCCATCAAATTTATCTTGAGCAAATGTTTACAACAGAAGGGAAACCTGAAAATTTTTCAACAGTTTTCACCTACTCTCTGAATCAGACATGATAATAACGCAGTGGCTAATTAAAACCTGTTTCTCTGCAGTTATAACAATATCTATCTTCTAAAGAATAAGGTATAAGAGAAGGCCATATATCAATATAATAGTGTCTAAAGAAAAAATAAAAGAAGGTAAATTACATTATACAGAAATAAGGGGGGAGGGGGGTGGATGTGGGGAGTGAGGATAGGAAAATTCTAACTGGCAATATTGAATTTCATGTTTACTACAACAGAATTTCAAACACTCCAAAATTCCAGGTTGAGCAACAGAGGATTCTCTTTGTTGGAGCTTTAAAAAAACTCCATTAACATATTCCAAGACTAGATAATCTAGCTACACCTTAATAATTTTTTGGTAAAAGTATTTCTCGAACATTATTTGTATTCTTTCTAGCATGACAGCCATTTGACCAATAGATGACAAAATGACCAGAGGAAATTGGCAAAAAAAAAAAAAAACGGTCTCACGTTCAGAAAAGTCCTCCTTTTCTTGATCTACCTTAATTTCAAATACTCTGGACGTTATGCTGAGAGGCTATCAGGACATATTTTTTCTTGCTCTGAAAGTTTCAGTCTTATGGGTTTACCCTCTCACAGAATTAATATCTGATCTTATGGATTATGGACAGCTTTCAGGAGTGAAGCAGAAAATGTATACTAGACTGAGTCTATTAATACAATGATGCCCAAAGATAAAGAATTTGTTGTTCACTTGCAAAGGAGTATTAACAAAGGGAGACACAAAAAGCTACCCTACAGAAACTGCAACTGCAATTCTTTTCCTATCTAGTTTTTCTGTCCTTCAGGTCTGTATCCTTTAGAATGTACAATAGTACTTTCCATCCTCTCAGGGGTATTTTAAATACAAGTTTATGAAAAGGCTGTTAGATGTTTTGAGCTTTTATTAGTGCAGCCTTAGGTTCATGTGCACACAAAGTTTACAATGCACATACTAAATACAGCTTTGATACCTGATGCACAAGTTGATAAGGAAAAATAACACACAAAAAAATAGAATAGCAGCCAAACATTCTTTTTAGTATAATGAACACATATTATTCGAGTATATTTTATGTCTACACAAGACCATGATTTATGGTGTAAATCCATGGCTATTCCTGCCAAATGTTATCTTTTATCTTTATATCATCTTTTATCTTTATATCATCTTTTTCACTGTTACGTAACAAAGTAGAGTTTTAATTTGCCTCTTTGATGAACACCAATACTGAGAAGATTCTGAGCTCCAGTAACATTTTCCTTATTGGCATATCTGTTTAGATTTTATGGGATGGGAGGGTCAGTGGTGGGGGGGTGTGCAGCTTCTTCTTCATTTGCTATTACAGATATGGAAAGATATTTGCTGTATGATTTCAAAACAACACTAGAATATCCAAGTACTTAATAACTTGTGGAGTGAAACAGCACCAGCGTGAGAAATTTCCTCAGCTACCACTTGGAACAGATTTTTTTCTACCCATTGAAACATATTACCAGACTACTGTTTAAATAATAAAAAATAGATTATCAAGACATATTAACTTTTCCACATCAAATACTTATGCTCACTATGCTTTCTCCTTGATAGTGACTCACTGCTGAGATGATTGTATTGTACAATGCAATCTCTATTTCCTTTTCTGTGAGAGTATTATTACTTTCCACTTTGGGGTATTTTACATTTCCTCTGTGTAACTATATAGAGATTTAGAAATGTTTTCCTTAAAAGGCAAATATTTCTCTGCCTTTTGTAGAAAACTATAATTGAATGCTCGCACCAAAAAATTGAATGCTCGCACCATATTACTTCAGATGATAGCAAAATTTGCATCTTTTCAATAAGTATAGGTATAAGTATATAAATGTATATGCACATGTACATGTGTATATATATATGTATTCACAGTATATTTCTGATCTCAAATGCATGCACTGAAATGCTTAAGCATTATTAATCATGGCTGAGTTTCAAGAAACAGGCATAAGGCTGGGCAGCATTAGAGGCTTCAAAACCATGTTCCTATAGCAGACACCACTGAGAAAGAGGCACCTTTGACCTGGTGACCTAAAGAATCAGCACTCTGCTTCATCCTCCACCCTCTAACATCACCAGCAAAACCAGATTTGAAGATTTAACACCTATTGACACCCACAAGAAAGCTCTATGTGGAGAAACTTCACCAGCATTGTGCAGTGGATACAGTAAAAAATAGCATGTGCTTGAAGAGGGTGACTGTCTGTTAAAGGTTACTGAGGCATCCATCTGCCAACCTGACAGGCAGTCACAAGCAGTTTGCTGCCTCCCAGGAGCTAAGATCCCATTTTGGGAGCCAGGATGGACCCACTAATGACTGCATAAGAAGTGGGTGAAGGGTAAGTGGACCTCCTGAATTGTCATATGACCCTAAAGGAATTGGGGGTTCACTGACCAATAGAGCAGCCGCTAGCGATCTTAGGGGTAGATCGAATGAATCCGAGGTCACTGCTGCATCCCTATTTTGAGAGCCAGGATGGACCCACTAATGACTGTATAAGAAGTGGGTGAAGGGTAAGCGGACCTTCAGAACTGTCATATGACTATTTGGGTAACAGTGGCAGCTGCTGGGGAGAGCGGAGGAGGGGGAGTTATTTTGGACACATAGCATCAGGAACCAAGCCCAGACACCACCAGCCCCTGTTATCTGAGGATCAACTGGAATGCAAGGTGTCTTGATTTCTGTCAAATTGGGAATATAAAATTAGGTGGGAAGGTGATAAGGTAATCTATTAATATAAGACCCCTCTGAACTAGTATAGTGTCTGGTTATTGTTTTTGTCTGGTTATTGTTTTCTGTAATATGTATTTTTTAAGTCTTAAGGTTGTGTGTTTGTGTGTGACTGAGATGCAGTCTTGCTGAGAAGTGAGCGTGGAGTTCCGATCCATGGTTCCATAACCCCGCGAAGGGAACGGCCGGAGATGAATGAAGCGATTGTGGTTATTATAGTGTGATTTATGATGAAGGTTTAGCTATTGTTTTAAGTGGTGAGTGAAGTGTGTAAAAGGCCCCTTTTGTGTGTGAGTACATGGTATGAGTGATAGGTGCTTTGTGGAAACTTGGAGGATTAAAAAACCAAACACACAAACAAACCAGCAAAGAGTAGTAGTAGAGGTTGTTAGAGAAGGGGAGGTCAGGGGTCCCAGACAAGGGGCACCGTGGCTAGGCAAGGACCAATGTATGCTATGCAAGAAATTTGGACACTGGAAAAATGAGTGCCCAGAAAATCGGATGAAGAAGGAATGGGGGTGAGGTAATCAGAAGTGTAGTGGCGTATGCAAAAGGGAACTGGTGGGAATCTGGCAAATCTGCTTTAGCAAATCCACTGGTTATAATGCAGCTAGGGAAAGAATAAAAATGGGTAGAATTTTTAGTTGACACAGGAGCAAAATATTCAGTTTTGAATCAGGCTTTGATGCCTCTAAGGGATGACTATATTATGGTAAAAGGGCCGACTGGCCAGAGTGAAAAGTCATATTTTTGTGAACCTTTGAAATGTAAACTGGGAAAACAATGGGGCATCCACAGATTCCTGTACATGCCCAGCTCCCCAGAAATTATGGTCTCGGGGAAAAAAAAAGTAAAAGACACAGAAAGAGAATGTGGCATTCATGCTAACATTGGTACATCAGAAGTACAATGTGCTAATACTAGTGGGAATAAACAGCTGAATTTTATTGAGGAAAAGACTGAATAAAATGGAATATGTACAAATAACATCAGATTCATAAATCACAATAACAAAACAATGTCCTTATATTCAGAATACAATGGCATTGTTAGTTAATGAAAGAAAACAAAGAAACAAAAAGCTAAAGATCTGTTTGGATGTGTCAGTTAAAAATTTAATTCCATTTACTACTTTCAGCGTTGATTAATTAGCCCACACCAATTAATATGCAAAAGCATACTTTTCAAAAACTTGTATTTACATGAATTTTTTTAATAAATTGACAGTCAAACAGAAAACAAAATAAAAATGAAGAAATTTAAAATGAAACAGTGAATATAAACATCAAAGAAAAAAATGTTGGTAATCTAAAGGTTACACGTTTCAGACAAACTGATTTCCATTCACAAAATTTGCAGTGAAGAATTCACATCTTTTCCTTTCCATTGACTTTACACAACATGATCTGCCATATGCAGGTATTACCAATATGATTTTTATTGCATTAATTCATTAGTCTGACACTAACATCACAGGCACTCCAAATCAACATATTCTCAAGCAATGTGTTTCAGTCTTCTGAAAACTGTTTTGTTCGTTGCAGCTTGGTATTTTATATGCTTAGAATGAAAACAAGTGTGATACCAAGTGCAGTCTACATCTGTTAACTTAAAAGTATATTTGACATAGTAGGAATCCGCATTTTATGCATTGCAAGTTGATAAATGCTGAAAACATATAAGTAAATTGTATAACAAAATAAGTTATTAACATCTCTTGCATTATTTGTGGCAAAAAGTTCTTTCTTTAGCATCTAATATAGAAATCCCATTCTATACACGTATATTGGCATATTGTTTAATTGACTTTAGATGCATGCAATTTAATCATATAGCTTTTTTAATTTTGGCATTCATCAGTCATGAAAATTGCAATTTCAAAATGGTTCTGACATTTCTTCATGGATTCTCTTCTTTATTTACTAGTTCCCACATTTCAATGACTAGGAATCACAGTTTTCTTGTTGGAAAGTGAATAAATGTGAAACAAAAGTGAACATTATTTCTTTTCTTCATTTTTATGAAATGTGAGTTCATCAAACTAAAAATGTTCATGATGATTTTTCAGTTTAATTTCACAGAGGTATGTAATTTGCAAACAGAGAAAAGAAATACACATTGAGTATTTTTTTCTCAAGTATAAACACACAAGACATCATTCAAGTCCAGTCTTTAGAAGCTGGGGTAGTCTAAATAGCCACATGCTCAGTGAAACAAAGGAATAAAATTTTTATTGTCTCTGTTGGACTTAGCCTGGAGTTAATAAGAAAAACAATTTTCCATGGGTATACATAACAAATGTCTGTATTTTGCCACATTACCTGTAGGGAAACCTCCTTTAGGGAGTTTTGTGATCCTACCTGTATTCTGTATTGGCATGTGTCCAGATTTCACCTCATTACTTATATTACTCCCACTGTTTCATCTCCCATTATTGTCCTATAGTAACGAAGAATTAGAATATTGGCTAGTATCAGGCCACACTTCTACACAAAACAGTTCAATTTTTGACATAAACTTATGGAATTTATGTTTCAGGTCCTCACTTTGGACATATTTCTAAGACCCATATAAAAGAATCTAGTAGGTTTCTATGTTCAATGCATTCAAACTCACAGAATGACAGAATAGTTGAGATTGGCAAGGACCTCTGAAGGTCATCTGGTCCAACTCTCCTGCTCATGCAGGGCCACCTATAGCTAGTTGCCTAAGGTCATGTCCAGATGGCTTTTGAATATCTCCAAGTACTGAGACTCCACAAGCTGTGCCATTGTTCAGTCACACAGAGAAAAAGCACTTCCTTATATTGAGATGAAACCTTTACTTTGTGCCTATTAACTCTGGCCCTGTCCCTGGGCACCACTGAAGAGAGCTGTCTTCTTTACAACCTCCCTTTAGATAGCACTTGTCAGCTCTTTAGCTAAGATCAAGTGTAGTATCTGAGTCCACTATGCATGTTCTCTGATATATGGTTTTAGAGTAGTCCCATCACATACACTGACTACGTAGCATTCAGGAAGCTTAAGAATATATCTGTGTAATCATAAGTTTTGAGCTTTTCCCTGTTATAACATCAACCATGACAATTTGTATTTCAGTGTTGTATATCTTATTCTGTCTTCAGATCATTTCTAATACTCTTTTATAATTAGCTTTTTTAAATTAAAAAAAAAATAATGCATAGTAAATATGTGAAAATGATATGCACTACAAGAAATTGGAGCAAGTAGTATTTGTAGATGAACACACACTTGAAAGGTGTAGAATTGCATTATTTGCAAATAGTTTCATTCATTTTTAATGCCCTTTTGCTTAAAAAAAAAAAGTGTTGTGAGAAGGAGGATAATGTTATTTATGAAACCTTCAACTGGCTGTCAGTTACAGAGAAGCAATAGCTTTGCAATACTTGCAAATAACATATCACTGTATCCCTCCTGCTTCTTTTTTTGGGTCATTCCCTTTCAGCTAAAAAGTTCACAGAAGACACTTTCCTTCCTCTGGATTTAGAGGCAGGGGTGGCTACTGGTGTGCCTCCTGTAAGAAACTTTAAGAATATCCTCCACCTCCAACTGGATTCACCTGTGGTCAAGGCCAAGGCAATCAGCACCTCTGAGATAACATTTAAGAGGGGAAAAACTGTTGGGTAGCCTCCTTTGTTTTGGGAGCATATTTGTTTTGGAAAGGAGTGGGACCTCAGAGTGACAACGATGTGGATGCCTAGGTCAGTGAGGAAGGAGGGGAGGAGGCATGCTGGAGCAGCCATTCCCTTTTGTCCCATGGATGGTGATATGGCAGGCAGAGTCCTTGCAGCCCTTAGAGACCAACGGTGGAGAAGAACCCTGCCTAAAGCCCATGGGGGATTTCACACTGGGATAGTGGACTCATTCTAAAGAAGGCCATGACTCTGAAGGAATCCCACACTGGAGCAGTCTTTCACTGGGAGGACTGCTGTCCATGATTTCACAAGATGATTTGAAGAGGTGCTGTCAAGCAGTACAGAAAGTCACCCTATTTTTATTTGAATACTTAAAGATTTTGGCATTTAATGGTGAACATCTATAATATAGGATCTACTCTGATTATTGGCTTTGTTAAAACCTTTCTACTTAATTTTGAAAGCATCTGGTGCACATAACGGTTAACACATTTTGCTTCAGCAGCGCATTACATTTTGTCATAAACATATATATGAGGGATGAAAAACATACATTTTTAAAGGTAACAATTACACATGACAGTTGCTGTATATGAAAGAAAGATAAGTAACTAATTAATCCTTTATTTGAAAAAGAAAACAACATCTGCAGTTTACATTTAGTCAAAACTGAGCAGAAAAAAAGCCCCACTAATTTTATCTATTTCACCTAGTTTTAATTTAGAAAGGATAGTGGTGACAATGATTAGAGTTTATAAATATGAACTGAAGTCCCTGAACTTATTATGCTGCTGGCTTATGACCTTTCTGAATTCTTAAAAAGATTTTCCAAACCCTCAATTTAATCAGAATAGAAATTGCTTCATTCACCAGGTCAGTCATCAGTATCAGTAAATATGATTCCACTGTCTTTGTAGGTTTCATGGCCAGTAGACACATTTTTAAAGAAAGTGTAGTTACATGTTTAAAACATAATGCAGAAATATAAATAGCAAAGGGAATGTGGTAAAGCTACAAGCTTTGACACTTTACCTGAAATCTTCATTCTGAATTACCTCCATTCTGAGGCTTCCATGAAAGCAAAACCGTTTTGTCTGGCTGGTAACTGTCTTTCTAATTTCTTTCTTAAAAAAACAAACAAACAAAACAACAACAACAACGACAACAAACAAAACAAACAAACAAACAAACTACAAACTTTAGAAAGGAAACAAATGGCAACTACAGTTTCTAGTCTGCTGTTTTAACTATCTGTGATCTTACAGTTACTCCTAAAATTTTTTAAGCCTTTGTAAAATTTAACATATTTTCTGTAATTCACAGAGTTGTTCAGGTTGGAAGAGACCTCAGGATCTCACCTAGTTCAGCCTCCCTGCTGGAGTAAGGTTACCAAGAGCAGGTTGCCCAGGATCATTTTTAGCTGGCTTTTGAATATCTACAATGTGGATACTCCACAGCTTCTCTGGGAAACCCATTACAGTGTTGAATCAATCAACCTTTCAATAAAACCGAGCTTTATTTTGTTTAAGTGGAATTCCCTGCATTTTGGTTTATGACCACTGTCTCTTACCATGTTACTTGCTACCACTGATGTCTCTATATTCTTTACTCCCTGCTTCTCTTTGTTCTTGTTTTTGAAAATGTATGTTAGATGAAAATCTATGTATCAGGTTCTCAGACCATCAATAGTTCATATGTTAGATACTGTTAAACCTCATTACATAATTATGTTTTCACTTCATTGCATACATATGGTCTCAAGCATGATTTTATTCTAAGCCTTTTATAAAGGGCATTATAGTGATTAGCTGCCATCATGCAAACATTTCAAAAAGCAGATTTAAATTAGTGTTAGCTGTCTAGGTATTTTTTAGCATTCCCTTGGAAACCTACTACATTATTTAGACATCTAAAGATGTCTCCATTTCCTGACAGGAGATGAAGAAAGACTGAAAGAGAGACAGATACCAACTGATAAAAAATCCTAGATAAAAAATACAACTAAAAGACTTATTCAGTACTGCTAATCTTCTGGGCTCTAGGACATTGTTCACTGATTTTTCAGAGAGAAACTGAAATGCATGTGATTTAAAAGACTTGGAAACAGAGGGAATGGGAACCTTGGAAACAGAAAATTAAGGGACAGGGATAAATAGTTGGAGGGACAGAAAAGACTGATAAAATAAAGAATGTATTGAGAAAAATAACCCTATTAAATGGCAGAGGGGCAGAGAAATGAGAGGCAACTTTCTGTGGGCAAGGCAAACATTTTTGGGTAGCAATGTAACAAAGCATTAACTGCATTCATTTTTAGTATAATAGTTCAGATTTCATACATTTTCTGCAACAAGTACATGCTTCAATGTTGTGTGATATTCTACCTGTCAGAACATTTAGAACTATATTAGTTGCCAAGGCAACATTTTTTTTGTGAAGCACATTTTGGGTCTGGCTTTACCTTTTGGAGTTACACCCCTGTGGAGCACAAATAAATGTGACCAAGTTATGCATGAGAGGTCTGAATTTGATGAACCATAGCAAACATTGATTTGCTTACATTTTCTGCTTCTACAGTATAATTTACAGAAGACTATTGTCACAATGATTACTTTTTCATGACTGCAATTCAAAAAATTGTAATTAGACATAGGAACTCAAATGTTCTCGTATCTAGAAAGGTCTATTACAACTTCATTATATCTGAAAGCTAAGTAATGGTGCTATTTGTTTGATATTCACATAACCAGGATAACTGGAATGTTCCAAGTGGCACAAACATTCTTATATATGTAATACATTGCAATAGCTAACTGGTATAGAGCATATATGCTAAAACCTGACATATGAATATGTCATGTGTTAGCTGATTGTTAATCTTCTCAATCGCTCCTGAGCTATAGTGCTCTTGAATTCTTTTACTTCTCCCTCATTTTTGTTTTCCTGAATTGTTGCCTTTCTCTGTTTTCATGCTCTTGGTTGTCTCATTTATCAAGTCTGTCTTTTCTTATGGAGGTTCCTTTTCACCATATATTTGCATATAGCCTCATACATTTTAAACCTGACCAATCTATTATACAGTTAGTACTGCTATCTAAGTGTGTAATACAAAATAATAATGGGCATCTAAAAATTAATAACAAGGGAACCACTTACATACAACTGCTGCTAAATGAAGGTAAATTAATTAAAAAAGAATTATAAACTGTGAACCGCATACAAAAATCTCGGGTAAATGCTAAATGCCCTCTTTCCAGCAAAGAATATGCCAGGAAATCTTATGATCTCCAAGCTCTTAGATGGCAAAGAAAGGAAAACACTAACATAATTCTGCTAAAAAAAATGAATTGCAAAGTGTCATTTTGGTGATTTGGGCAAATTTTGCACTGTTGCTCCCTTCAGACTTCCTCCTAAGAACACCATCAATCTTACTTGTTTAGGGAACTCAAATATAAAATATGTTCTTCTCTGAAGCATCTAAAGCTCAGGTGTTTCCTCAGAGATGATCTGAAGCAGGTAAGCATAATGTAAGACTTTTAATTTTTTTTTTTTACCCAAATCAGCAGATAATGAACACATCTTTGCTATGAAGAAAGTCACATTCTTTGCAAGATCCAATAGAACACTTCAAAGGCAGATCTCAAATGGCACCACACCTTGAGTACTGTGTCCAGTTTGGGGCACCACAATACAAGAAGAACATTGAAGTGCTGGAGCGGGTCCAGAGAAGGGCAATGAAGCTGGTGAGGGGTCTGGAAAACATGCCTTATGAGGATTAAATGAGAGGAACTGGCCTCAGGGGAGGTTTAGATTAAATATTAGGAAGAAATTCTTCACTGAGAGGGTGGTTAGGCACTGGAACAGTCTGCCCAGAGAGGTAGTGGAGTCATCATTCCTGGAGGTGTTTAAAAAACGAGTGAATATAACACTTGAGGCTATGGTCTAATGGGTAGATAGATGTTAGGATGAAGGTTGGACACGATGATCCTAGAGGTCCTTTCCAACCCTTAATAATTTTATGATTCTATGTTTAAAAGTGTGTGATACAAAGACTTTGAAGCATATTATGTTTTGTAACTTTTCAATATACTCCAGATCCTTCTGTAGAGTGAGAAAGGGCACAGCTTTGGATGATCACTGACAATTCTAGCTACTAGCCATAAAATACTCTTATGTTTAGATGTCTTTCAAAGCATAGTCCTCAATCAGTTAATTATCCAACTAGGGTAATTTATACTCTGCAACTACGCAGAAAAAAAAATAAATAGAAGATTAGATTTAGATGTAAAGAAGAAGTTCTTTACCATTAGGGTGGTAGAACAGTGGAACAGGTTGCCCAGGGAGGTAGTTGAGGCCCCATCCCCGGAGACATTCAAGGTGGGGCTTGACAAGGCTCTGAGCAACCTGCTCTAGTTGAAGATGGCCCTGCTCTCAGCAGGGGGGTTGGACCAGATGACCTCTAGAGGTCCCTTCCAACATTTCTATGATTCTATGATTACTAAATGTTTCAGATTTTTCAGAGTTAGTCTGCATTTCATAGTGTTTTATCAACTCAAGTCAAAAAATCAATGTTTAAATTTATTTAATGATTTTTTCCTCAGGTGTTTAAATATTTTATTCTCTTGTGCATATAAATTTCTGCAAAATTCAGAGAATAAAGACAGTCACCTATAAGCAAGGCTCCTTCTCTTGAGTAAAACCTTAAGAGACAAATGAGTATTGTTACAAAGTAAAAAATATAAACCAGGGCACTGGTCACCTTTTCATGTTATGACATGATAGAATACAACATCCAAAAATAATGTTATCCTTTCTGAGAAAGAAACGTTTTATTTTCCAGGTGGACATTTCAGGAAGAGGTAAATCTCATTTCAAGTCCTGTAAATTATTATTAAAACAAAATTTATATCACGCAAAACACAACTTATTCTAATCATCTTGTATGTTATAGATAAACTTACTCCTTTTCGAATATTTGTACTGTTTCCTTAAACACAGACACAAATAGAGTCCAAGATCAATTTATTAATTCTGACTTTAAAAAACATGTCTGATGGTGATTTCTATTCTGCAAGGTTTTTTGGGCGGTTGTGGAGGTTTGGGGTTTTTTTATGTAATTTAGTTTTATTTCTTGTCTTCTGAGTGCTTTCTTAAGAGCATAATATAGCAGTTGTTGAGTAATTTGTCTGTTTTCATGCATGCAGCACTCTTAGTCATTGAATGTTGCAAGTAGATTCTTATCTCTCTATCCACCTCAATTCACCATTATTAATTTACAAGAGTTCAATTTTCTTATTTTCAATTACAATATGACAATGTTACATAAAAAAAAAAAAGCTAACTATGCTGAAAGAACATAAAGAGTACAAGATAGAGATGAAAATTACCTGATGGAGCAGGTGCACAGGAGGGCCACAAGGATGATCAGGGGGCTGGAACACCTCTCCTCTGAGGACAGGCTAAGGGAGCTGGGATTGTTCAGGCTGGAGAAGAGAAGGCTCTGGGGAGACCTAATAGCCCCCTTCCAGTACCTGAAGGGAGCTGATAAAAAGACTGGAGGGGGACTGTTTACAAAGGCCTGTAGTGAAAGGACGAGGAGCAATGGTTTTAAATTATAAAATAATGGATTTAGATTAGAAATGAGGAGGAAGTTCTTCACCACGAGAGTGGTGGAGCACTGGAAGAGGTTGCCCACGGAAACGGTTGAGGCCCCATCCCTAGAGACATTGAAGAGGGCTTTACTTAGAGTGGTGTCAACCTAGGGACTGAATCCCTGCAATGTGGATATAATCTCAGCATAATTGTCTCTGACCTAGATATATTAGGAGGTTGCCTTGTTTTCTGCCTCTTTCATAATTATATGCTGTCTTTCCTCTCATGCTTTATTTTATTTGGCTGGGAGTAAACACAGTCCAGCTCCTATTCCTGTGATTTAATAAGCAATATGGGACATTTTGTTTGGTATATGTGTATTTTCTTATCTTCCTCTCTCATGCAGCAACTCTAGAAAAGTACTTTCCTTACTTTCAATGATTTCTTCATCCAAAAGGTCCCCACTGAAAAATTCTGGGAACAAAAGGGTTTAGATCTCTCTTCCAGCATGAAAGGGCCTTAAACATATGGTACTCATAGCACAATGTACTTTTGGAGTAAACTGACTATATTCTTTCATGTATATTAATGAGGGGAGCTATGTGAGTTAAAAAAACCTACCATAACTCTGAATTCTCTATCTATATTATAGATAACAAAAAGACAAAACCAAACACCTCATCCCACACTCCTGATCAGGTGAAAAGAGAGACACGGGTGTGGGGGAATGATGGACTTGAACAACTCCATAGAAGTTACAAAGCACAGACCTTTATTATCGGTACATCCCCTGGTTATATAGAGCAAGCCTTACTGATCACGCACACCAATAACAGTGATGATTGGATACATGCGATAGCCCACACACCGTTCATGCACCTAAATCTACTACATGATTGGTTGCTATCTAAATTGCCCAGTACCCCCCACGTCCTGTTGTTCTCTGCTTTGTTCTGCCTTTTCTTGGTTCATTGCTTTTTCTCCACTGTTCTTCCTCCTTCGCGCTCTTTCCATGATTCAAGAACAGTTCCTGATAACAGTGTCTGTTTTCTTTCAACCAAGATCCCACAATGGGGACACATTGTGAAGGCTGACTCCACAATATGAGTCTATGAATATACAAGTACCCATTTTCTAAGCAATGAGAGGAACTTAACTAGGCATTGGAACAGACTGCCCAGGGAAGATGGTGGAGTCACCATCCCTGGAGATGTTCAGAAAACATATAGACATGGTACTTCAGCACATGGTTTAGTAGTTACAATGATGTTGAATGGATAGTTGAACTTGAGGTTCTGAGAGTTCTTTATCAACCTTAATGATTCTGTGATTCTATAATCCTATATCAGGAAGAAAGGGATGGACAAACTCCTCCTCAGATATACATCTTTTTAAATTTCTTTTTTTTCTGTAACAAAGATGGTCTAGAAGCACTTCTTTAGTTAGTCTAGTAAGATTTCAATTAGAATGAAAAGAATTTTTCATTTTACACATGAAGTGTATTTCCTTTTTGTCCATTATAAGATTTTGGCTGTAACATTCAGTAATGGATGTCATTCTGTGTAATATACTAAGCTGAAGATAAGACACGCGGCAGGATAGAGTAGGTAGAGAGACTTTTACAGTGCAGAAATATGTATGGATCTTTAAGAAACAGGGCCTTTATGAATACAAACTGAAATAAAATAACACTTGCATAATTTTCACCAGTTTTAAACAGGTAACCCTCCTTTAACTGTTAATGTGAGAGACCTTCTTACATTTGAATTGTTAACAGAGAAGGTGGTATCATATTTTTTCTCCCTATATGTCAGTCTGGTCTTAGCTACAAAAAAAAACCAGAAGGGCCTTTTGAAAAAGATTCTTAAATAAGCATATGGATACATATATGTTTGCCAAGAATTAGAAGTGATTAGAGGGAGTGAATGACAACAGAAGAGGTTACTAACTCATTTATAATCATGGTACTTTACACTTGTGTGCTGATTACATAACAGTGGAACATACTTAGAGACAAATATGAAAATGTCATTGTGTCTGTGATGATGAAAACTGTGGGGATTATATTCTACTTATAAATGACAGCTGAAACAAGCAGATGAGAGAAGGTCAGCCAAGTGGTGTTTTTAAGAGACTGTTCATATGTTTTGTAGCATACTTTGACCATGGGAAAGAGGATAAATCTCTTACCTCTTCAGCCAGGTTTCTTTTTGGCCATGTAGTGTGAGTTGGCATTGTTAGGATTTAAGTGCTTTCTCTGGTTAATTGATCTTAGGATCCTGACCATAGTAAGAAAAAGTTGATTAATAGCTACTATGGACTGTTCAGTGCATTTGAGTTGTTGACTCTTTTCAAGCAATTTTTCTTTACTTTCCCATCAGTAATGGGTGAGGCAGGGGCAAATACCTGACAAATGTATCTCTTCCTTGTTGATCTCAATGACATATTTCTTCCAGTTAAGAACTGATGCTCCAATTTATGAGCTTTAAAACTGTCCCTAAGGTTATTGACCTCTTGTACTTGCAGCAGCTGTAAGAGTTCAAAGTTGCATACATGGAGTTCAAAGTGGGTCAGAATATGATGATAAGATGTCCAGGCAGGTTGGGGTTTTTTTGTTGTAGTTTCTGTATTGGTTTGGATTTCTCTGTTCTGTGTAGAGATAGGAAAGTGAAAGTGGCTTTTTGGAGATGAGAAATTTTATCATTTACTTTGTTGCCCACACACAAAAAGTAATACAATGGAATAAAAAAGCAAAGAAACAAAGAAGAAGATAAACAACAAAGGAGTTGTAAGAAGAGGAAAAAGCATGTAATGGGGAGTGTGGGAGAGAAATAGAAGGAGAAAATTCCATCTGGTCAGGTATTTTCACAGCTACAATAGCCTTTTAAAGTTATGGGTGAAGTGGTATTTAAAATGATAGGAAATTGTGTGGAACAAATGATGTAAGAATGAGTGAAACGGTCTGTATATCTGGTAGTTTAGCCAGGGATGCTGGGATAAAAAGGTAGTAACTATGACCTTGTATATCAAAGAATAGCTGTGCATCCTTAAACACATTCTACTGCAAAAGGAAACCAAATAACTTTCTCCTTTGCTGTCTCACTCAGGTGCTGATTTTCCTTTTAGTGCAAATGTTTCTCTGAGACCTGCAACTGTACTTCCATGCATACTCAGAACTCAGGCATGGCCTAAGAGCTGTGCAGCTCCTGGTTAAGCTCATCTGGAGCTCAGAAAATGCCAGAACAGTATAGTCTTCCTTAAAGTACACATTCCACAGATACAATCAGACTATGCAGGGCACAGGGTGACAAAATGATATCTCAAACAATATGCAGTTCATTTTTAAAACAGTGGTGATGAGTACATCATCACGGAATTAAAAGTGAAAGAGATGAACTTAGATAATCTATCTGAAGATTCAATATGTATCCTACCAACTCTGAGAGTGTCTGAGGTTATGTTTACATTATGAAGTAATAGAATTAAACAGATGGTGCTGACGACGCATATTTAGGAAATCCATATTTAGGAATGGTGCTCTGTGATATAGTACAAGGACTGGATGTTAACTAGCAGCTGGAGTGTATTAGGTAAGCTCCAAGAACATATTTTTAGTTTTATCTAAAAGGAATCGCTTTTATCTAAAAACAATGTAGTTTGTACTCTCTGAGACTATTGCACAATGTGAACCAAAGTGCAGTAGGTAAAGAAGTTCAGCTTTGGTTCAAAAATGCAAGAGCTGAACTAGAATTCTGATGTGGATGTAACTTTACTCTCCAGGCTGCATGTTTCTGTCTGTCTCTCTTGCCTCTGCATAGGATGCTGTTTGTAGTATGTAGTGACTATCTGATATGTAGTTATCATTTGTAATTATCAGTCTTTTGTTCTTAGCACAAATTCTAGATCCAAAATGCACTTTAAGTCCTGCTTTGAATACCTACATTACTGTGGAGAGTGAGAGGGAAATCAGATTTTACAGATGTGCTTAGCATTCTGTGAGTGAACCATAAGAATTTTTTTTTAATGGTACTTTTACCTTCCACAACAAACGTTTTAAAGGAACCTAGAAAATTAACACTGCATTTTTATTTTTTTTTGAGATGCACTACAGAAAACAGATTACAACACCTAACTTGTAGACCCTTAAAGACTTTTACTGAATCACACCCCCAGATGAAAAGAAGTCATGCATCTTTTACTTATTGGTAAAAAGGTGAAAATTAAGATATCTTCTTCAATTCTGACAGTAAGTGTTTGCAGTATACAGCTACAGAACTTCCCAATGTGTTTTCAGCATTTTATTTATAAAACAGCACAAGCATTCCCCTGAGCATGGTCACATACATTGAAATAAACATAAAAATTCTCACCAATTTCAGTGGGCTTACATGCAGAACTGATGTTACTGAATGCTATTATAATGCCTAGAGATTAAGACTTTGTTCTGCTAAGGGCTTTGTACCGAAGAGCCTACAGTATAAATAGACAAGACAAAAATAATAGAAGGTATAAAGAGTTAAGAAAGCTTTGTAAAATAATCTAGCAAGTTAATGGCCAAGCAAGAAATAGAAAACACAGTCTTAAAGTCTTTATCCTATTCACTAGAGAAATTACATCAGTGAATAGTTTGTTGTAATGAATGGAGAAGGAGTAACAAAGCAGTGGAGATGAAGAGAAGACTTCCTATAGCTGAAGGATGTTCTCTTGAACAGACTGATTTAATGAAACACTAGTACCAATGAATTTATGAAATCTGTGAGTAGATTAAGCTGCTCAGATTAAGAGTATAAACTATGAGGAATAGAGTGAATGCCATGATAATTCTAACAGTCATGCTGCAGTATGTCAGTGACATTTAGAAAGAAGTTAGAAGAAAAAAAATGTTTAGAGGAAAAGAGTGAATCTCATAGAAATTATGAGTTTAAAGGCTGCTCAACACAGACACATGCCACCAAAATGACAGAATATTGTGGATTGATACTGAGTCACTGTATTTGAAAAGCTGTGCTTCAGTTCAGATGTTATATATCTAGTTAATCTCATTAATTATTCTCTGACTTTCAAAGTGATGCAGCTGCCAACCTGTAAAACAACTCTGACCCCAGACGTTCAGATACTCCTATGCAAATAATCCTAACCCTGGAGACATGCAATAAAAATGCAATGTCTTCTCTAATTACAACAGAAAGGTCAAACTCACATCTGTTTACTTTCATACTTTGCCAAACCTGATAAGCAGAATTAAATCTAGCAGTGTCTCTACTCAAGAGCTTTGTGTGACACTACTTGCAGTAAGAGGCACTGCCTTTGTCTGGTTTTAACTATATTTAGCCATCAAAACCTTCATTTATGCATTTATATCCTTATTTTCTTGGCATTGGACTTAAGCTTCTCACTCTATATCTCTGTGCTCATCTCTTGCAGACATGTAAGTTTGTGACTGAGTAGTTAGCACAGTCCATCATAGTTTTGTAAGACCTGAGAACATAACAGGTATAAAAACATAACAGGATCTAGTAACAAGCCAAGGGATTGATGTCACAACTGCAATTCTCTGACTGTCCTGGATATTTTTAAGTTGGACAGTATCTAAGAAGGAGGCACAGACAGATAGATGGACAGGAAATGGTGTACTGTTCTGGAAAAAAAAGAAATGCTCTCCCACCATGCAGATCCTACCATGGTTGGCTGTATAACATTTTATAAACACTTGGAAAAACATCTATCAATGGCTTAATTTCATTCTAAAATGAGAGAAAACACCACAAAACTTCAGGTGAGAAAGACAATTGGTGATAGGGCTGAATTCATATACCACAATCTTCATTTCACACAGAAAAAAACATACAAAAGAACACTGGAATAATGAAAAAAAACTTTTTTTTTTTAATTATTATTATTTTGCCCACACACAATCTCATGATTTCTGTAGTGAAAGAAATTCTGAGTGAAATTCTATTCTACTTCCTTTGTTTTTCATGTTCATTCAGGGGCTAAGTTGTGAAGAGATTCCAGTTAAACTTTCTTGTAATTCATGTGGTACAATGCATTTTACCTTCACAGAGTGCCCTGACATTAAATATTCCCATTTGATTATCATTAACATATTCCAGATTTGTAGGAATGTAATTATTTTAATATTATTTTCATATTAAACTCTGTCCATGCAGTATTTCAAAGTGATTTTCTACAAAATGATGTGAAAATAATAACTTTTGATGAACCTGAAAGGATTTTCCCGAATGACATTTTCTTGAAATAATTTGTAATGCCTCCTACAAGGAAGATCCTAGTAGCTTCATTATTCATTGTATGCTTTAAACTGTAAAGACTTATGAAGTAAAACTTATTTAGTAAGACTTACTATGATCCACTTAGTACTTGCTTTTGTACTTGTTCTTTTTTTGTTCCTTTGTCTTGTGTAAAGAAAGAATGCTACGATTCAGAAATCATGGGCTAGTTGTGAGGGTTAAAGAAAACCAAAACCAGGCTAAATGCGCTTGAAATTTGAAAAAGTGACATGATGTAAATCAGAACAATCATTAATTTAAGTGCAATAAGTAAACAATAGGCAGTGTATGTTTGACAGTGTCGCAAACAGCAGAGAAGTAGAATGTCTTACAGTTATCTCAAAGAGCATGGAGGAAAACTTGATATACCTGAAATATTGGATAGGTAAAGATGTGTTGATTTTCCTCTTCAAGTATTTATTCATTTTCTTACTCTGAGAAGTTCCAACAGACCTCAAATTAGTACCCTAATGACAAATGAAAAAGAAATTATACTTAGTCTCTCATTGACTTTGTGCTAATTTTCACTGGAATCACTTCAGCAAGAAAGACTAAGGGAGAGAAATTCCCAAACACAACAAAAGCTACCTATCAGAGTACTCTTATGAGAGGGTTGTAGTAGAAAGAACACTATTAAGATAAGCAAAACTAATTTTTCCACATTGAAAATGGACAACCGATTTTAACTACTTATCATAGAATGATAGAATTGTTTGGGTGGGAAGGCATCTTTAAAGTCCCTTAAGTGCTGAAAGGCCATAATAAGGTCTCCCTGGAGCCTCCTCTTTTCCAAGCTGAACACCCCTAACTATCTCAGTCCGTCTTCATAGGAGAGGTGTTCCAGCGCTCTGATCATTTTGGTCCTCCTCTGGACCTATTCCAACAAGCTCATGTACTTCTGCTGAGGACTCCAGAGCTCAATGCAGTACTTAGGGTGGGTTCTCACCAGAGCGGAGTAGAGCAGCAGAATCACCTCCCTCAACCTGTGGGCCATGATTCTTTTCCTTCAGCCCAGGATCTGGCCTTCTGGGATGTAAGTGCACATTCCTGGCTCAAGTTCATCATGAACTTGATGATATCAGAGGGAGACACAGCTTAGGAAGTAACACTATAGACTTGTGTAGTTCTAGGAAACCAGGAAAGAAGGATAGCAATGAAGCCTGCAGAATAGCACAATAAGTCTCCACAACAAGTTTCCACAATAACAATAAAATAATTATTTTTCATTGGATTGTACACTTCAGGAGAATTTTAGCTCTTGTGAAGTGGTCTGAACAGCAGAATAAACAAGAGTGATAATTTTACTGGAAGTAAACATCTTTACAAGCAGATAGTGTTTTTCCTTGCTATGAATACTAACAAGATAAGTTTTTGTTCCATTTTAAAAAATTATTTAGCAGAGAATGTGGTAGAGAACACTAGGTTTTGCATGATGATTTTTTCTCTGATCCCCACATTTCATAAAGCTTTGTGGGTTGTATTATAAATGCATGATTTATGAATATCTGTTGTAACTCACTAGAGAATATTGAGTTGCACAGCTGTGTTTCAGCAGCAGAGTATAGAAGTTGTGTTAAAATTAGACCTTTCAGCATAATCGACAAATTGCTTACATTACAGATTCTAAAGCAGATAAAATAACAACAAATATTGAACAAATGCAGTTAATCTATTTCAATACATTTTAATAGATCAAAACAATAATTAAGAGAAAAAAATCAATGCTAGCTTTTTCTCTGTTGTGAACTCTGTTGGCTAAAATAAGAAAAGTCTGGACATCATTTTTTCATAGAGTAGCTTTTTCAATGTGATCATTAAAAGCAGCGTCTGAGTAATCTCTTACCATTCCTTATTGCACTGCTCTTTACTTTTCCTTTAGTTTTCTGTTTGCCTGATTTCATGCAGTATACAAACACTGTGGAGCAGGGCTTCTGTGAGCTATTTTCTGTATGTGCACTTGCTTTTTTTTTTTCTAAAAGTCATGTTTCTTGATCAGTGATAAGAAATGAACTGAAAAAAGAAATGCACAACAGGATGAATGCCAGAAAGAATGATACTTATGACTTAAAAATTTTCCTAGGCCTTCATATGTGCACCTATACTAATAATTTAAGTCTTGTCATGGCAAGACCTGAGCTATGGAATAGGTTAATCCATACTATTTAACTGTTAGCATGTCCTCAGGTTTGTTTCGGTGTCTGCCTACTAATATTCTCTCCTTAAACATTACTCAGGTAAACTTCAGTGGATGGAACAGGGAAGAGTTGATTCTTATCTGATAAAACAGATGTGATTGGTCTGTTCTTTTTTTGTTGTGTTTTACTTATTTCTTTATTTATCTGGATTTGGGAAGGGCGGTGTGTTTAGCCCTTGAAATAGTTGTGTTGTAGGACTTGCTCTCAGAGCCAGAAACAAAGATAAGTCCTGATGTGTTTCATTTTCCAAAACATAGACCAGGGAATCAGATCTTACATATGCTCTTTCTAGCTTAACAATTCCAGTGGCTTGTAGTAGGAAAAGGTGAAACAATATTTCTTCTTGACCCTATTTGAAAACTTTCTCTCTATAGATATTAGAGGTTTAGATAAAGACAGGAAGCAGTAAAGACATCAGTCATTAATGAGACACTACAAATTAATGATGGCTTGCATCAGGCTGTATAAAACATCCAAAGCCTGACAGTAAGCACCAGACTAAAAATGTGCAAGTTAAGGAAAGACATTTTTTGTGCAGAGCCAAGAGTTTACTAAAAGGGGGGTTAAATGGGGTTCTGGTCCCTGGGCAGTGTGAGGGGAGTCCCGCGGGGAGGGGGGTGTCAGGGTCCTCAGGACAAAAGATCTGAGAGCACATCAACAAGTGATCAGCAACTCTGCTCCCAGATCTTCAGCAGAATTAATATTTGTTGAAGCGAGGTGCTAAATTCTTTTTACTCTTAAGTCTGCTGGGTCAATTTTTGTACATTTGATAAGACTGTCAACTTGCTTGCTCTTTATTCATTAAATTAACAATACAGTGACTGAATATGCTGTATCTAAATTTTACTGTTTATGTTAAATTTAATCTATGTTGAATGGTTTATGTTTTCTCTTTGTTAACCTTATGATCAGCTTCAGTTACTGAGCACATTTTGCATCATTTTAATGACCAGCTGCTGACTTCTGGTAATTGCTATTGATAGCCTTGGGGCCTCCCATATATTCCTGCATCTCCACTTTTAAGGCCCTTGCTCTCATCTGGTGCTTCTACCTGTTGCTAACAATTCTGAGCTTCTTCAACAGCCTCTGAACTGTGGTTTTCTTCAAAAAGTAACTAACTTCATATTAGCACAGTTTAACAACATGCACATCCTTGTCTTAGGGTCATTGTCTTGTTCACAAAAATAATAATCCATTAGAAGGTATGTATAGATTAGTATATAGGAGTATCACTGGTGAGTTAATCAGTGTGCGTTACAGTTGGAGAACAATGATGATTATGTTGGGGCAAAGTTCACTATGAATATTGTTGACAATTATGAATCTGACTAAATCAAAGGATGATTTTTAAAAAGACAAAACAATATTCTATATAACACATGAGAAATTACCTCCTATAGAAGAAGCAGTCTTATTTTTATTATATTCCTCCTTGCCAGATTTTCTCCTATGTAGGCCCATAATATTTCCCAGACTAACAAGAACAAAGTATCTTAGGAAAAATTGTAGTCATATTCAACAGGGGTCTTCTTCAAAATCCACTGATGTCATAGAAAGACTGTTCTCATGTCACTGGGCATTGGATCAGTCACAGACCTCAATGTCTATATACTGTAAAGGCTGAAAGAAAGAAGAAACTACAATGAACAGAAAATGAGAATTCAAATAATAAGTACAGGTGGCATGTAGACGACCAGAGTTCAAGCTGATATTCTAGATCACTCTGTTTGGCTGAATAAACTTTTTATTCAAATTGAAACAACTCTAGTAGAAGAGAGTGAGCCAGAAAAAAAGGTTACCCTAGAGTGCAGTGGTTAGAGCACATAAGTGACTGGAAGATGTAAAAATTTGTCAGCCTGAATACATTTCCTTGAAGCAAGACGTTGAAACTACCCTTGTAGTTGCAGAATGAATAAGATCTTACAGCATGTAAGGAAGAATATTATGTGAAGTAACATTATTTTTTAAAAAGTCTCTCTGCTAAAATTACCAACAAAAATGAATGCTAAATTGTGCTGGAATCCCCATGCAATTCCATGCATATCACATAAAAATCAAATAATTCATCATGAATAATGTTAACACTGAACAAGGAGCAACAAAATAATTTTAAATAATAATTAGCCTGATGCTTTAGAAAGCTCCTTTAGTGTTTTGTTAAATTGAGTAGTAAGTTTATACTCCATTTGGCAAATGCACATTACAAACTAGGACTATTACTGTGTTTCAGAATCCTGATATTAATGTAGCCTGACTTAGCCAGCACATACTACATACAGTACTGGGCTGTGCCTCTCCTGTTACTACCTTATTTTATTTTGCCAATTTTTTGTAAAGGGAAAAGCAACTTCCTTTGCCTACTGTCATTATCTGTGCAGGTAAGGAGGAAGCATTGCATTAAACTAATAAAATATGCATTTCAATCAAAGTAGGGCATTGAACTTCAAAGCTCATTCTTTCATTGACAAACGGATTAATTCAATGTATCTGTTTACACAGGGTAAAGACTGTTTTGTTGCAATAAGCATCCACTTTCTGTTAAGTACAGCAAAGTAGGCAGAAATGTCCTTTAAAGTACTATGTTTTTTTTTTCTTCCACATCTACCACTGGAATTATTTTATTTATTTATTTATTTCATTATTCTTCTATTTTTAGAAGCATTTATTTCTACATACTGTAGATAAGCTCTAAGTAGAAAGCATTTTGTTCTTCATAAAATGCCTGGTTTGGGGTCTGCGCATCTCTGAAGGACACTGTAGTTGTAAAATTTACACATAATAGTTTTGGGGTTTGGAGGCGATAGAGAGCTGCAAGCCAGAGCTCAGAGTAAATTCATTAATTCATTTTTTTTTAAGAGGAAGCACATAAAAAAAATAATTAATAGGGCCTGCTGAGTTTAGTGTGCTACATATTGCAGTAAACATTTTTTTTTCTTTTTGTGAAGGATTGCTTTCAGATTTATATTTTTAATCTGCAGACAAAGATGTGGAGAGAGAGAGAAAGAAGAATGTTAAGAGAATAACTTATCCCATGTATATTGTGCTATGCGTTGCAGTTGCTGCTGTCCTAAAAAGACACCATCCTAGTATCCTAATGCTTCTGTCAGTACAAACGTAGACATTAACATATATACATATAGATACACATATAGCTAAGGGAATGAAAAGGATGTTCATGCTGAAGTCTGTGTAAGCGGAGTGGTTTGGCATAAATTAATATTGAAATACAGAGAAAGTGTCCCATGTTGACATTCTGGGATTGGCACAATGTATTCAGTATACTACCCATCCTTTCACCCCCTTCAAGGCAATCACATACACATATATGTGCAAGCAAGCACAACAGCATCTTGTGACAAGGTTAGCCAATACACCTGTATTAGGTCTAGTGCTGTCTTCAGAATACAGTGCAAAAGATACTCAAAAGATTTGGCAAGCAATCTAGCCACATTCATGAGGTGCTGCAGCCAAGCCTTATTTTCTTTGGGGTGGCATTTTGCCATGTTGATTAACTGGCTTAGGTTAGTGCCAGTTTAGTGATTTTTATGCCTCAGTTCCCTGAAAAATGTAGATATACCCTAAGGGCAGATGAAAAAAAAAAATGATAGAAATTATAATGAACACCAGATGATTACTTGAACAATTAATTTGATCTTCTCAAATGCTAAGTTAGTGCATTTTAGACCTACAGTTTTCCTTTCTTTCTTTCTTAACAATTACATATACTTCTAGAGTTAGTATAACCATTACTTTGTTATGTATTTAACAATAATATGCACTGGAAAAATCTACTAAAAGTAAAAGTTGGCTTCAGGGCATTTGAATTACAATGATAGGAAAAAATCTTAGCACTGCAAGTAAAAATCTTACAATTTCAAAAAACTTTAATATTTCTTAAAAATATGTATCATAAAAATGATTTGAAAAAATCCAGAGGAAAATATTTCAAAACATATTTAAAAAATACAATAAAACCTACTTTAACAGTAATATACAAAGTAATCTAATAAATTGAATCCTTTTAAAGTTTAGGGGGAGGGATATTTTACTGATGTTATGATAGATTTTTAGGCTGGATTTTTCTGGTCTTACATGCATTATTGCTTTACTCCAATATAAACATAACACACTAGTAAGAAAACCTGGAATAAGCTGAGATTTCTGTGAAAAATAAATCAAACAAACCAGACAAAAATGAACTTTGATACTTAAGTTTTAGGAAGAAGACAAAAAGTTATCACTTCCCATTAAAAAAGAATGTGAATGTGAAAAGGTAATTAATATCTTTAAAAGTATGACAGATAAATTATAAACATTATAATTAATTGTTTAGTGTTTTTTAACTGTGATGCCATCCTAGTTCTAGTCATCTAGACCATAGTGTCTCTAGTCTTTTAGTGTTAGTAGTAAATGATGTTCCATAATAGGGATGATTACAGATGGCAAAAAGTCCTTCTTGAAATATATAGCTGATCTTAGAGGAGAAAGCTTATGGTGACTCCAGTTATTTCTGAAGATTGTGTGTGAGCCCATGTCCACAGTCATTGGTCCAAAGCCATCTTATCTGGGAACAAAAAATCAAACTTGGACACCAGCATGGGCCAAGAGAGCTGCAACACCGTCCTGCCTGCTCAATAGATGGGTGAAACTTGTCTTTCTTAACTATATATATTACATATTCAGGCACAAGCAAGCAATGAGCACTATGGAAACCTGGTAAATGTAAGGACACTTGTTTATAGCAATAATAGGGATAACCATTGTCTTCTGTGAATGTCTGGATTTGGAGAATGAGGAAAAAATGTTTCTGAAAGAAATGTGCTTATGAGAAGGAAAAAAATATTGGAATGTAATCTTATCCCTATAAAAATTAACAGTTTGAATGTATGCATACTATTCCAGTCATTTAAAACGATCTGGTTTTGTCATTTATTCCCTGAACCCACTTGAGTAACCTATTATCAGAGAAAAAATTAGAGTCAGGTACAGTATCTTCTGTTTTTGAAATAGCGTCTTAATGTTTGGAGGATATATTAATAGCTTTCATTGAATGCAATTAGACTGCAGATGTTCAGAATGTCTGAAAATCAGCAAGCATCTTAATATGGTTAAACATGGATTTCAGTACTTTGTGTTACATAACAATTGTTGTAAACAGTCTTCAGTAAATTCGTTTGTAATGATATAACTCGATCCTTTTCTGTAGTGTTGTGTATTTATATGTTCCACTTATACATTACTACTTCAGAGAGGTTCTTATAAACCCATGTGATTTTCTCTATACTTGAGCCAAAGAAAGCGCTAAAACAGAAACAAGGAATATACAGATAGGCCATACAAGAACTGGTATACAAAAGTGAAGTGATGAAAAAGATGGATTTCTCAAGTTCTTTTTAAAAATATATATATTCTACAACATTTCCACTCTTTGTCAGTCAATAATCACAATCAGATCTGATAAATGATGTTCAAAAACTAATTCATTTTCATAGTAGAGGAAAAAAAATATTCTGTCATTCAAAATTACTTTTATTTAAGATTAAAGGAAGGAATATGCAATACATAGAGATCTCAATGATAAGGCAAAATAAGTTTTGATCACATATTACTTACATGTCGTGAGAAAGCAGAAGAACAAGAAGATGAAGTTTTAGCAAGATTTCATAAGATGGAGAATTGTCAAACCAGAAATTGTGCTGAAATCCTTGAAGAATGAATACAGTGCCTACTATTAAGGATTGTTAGGAAAAGCAGCCACTTCCAAGTGACTCCAGTCCAGGATCCTCTGTCCTGGCTGCTGGAGCCCAGCCTGGAAGTTGGGGACCCAGAGTCTCTCCCCATCCAAAGGGACATGGCTGCCATTTTCTTGTTTGCCGGTTGAACCAATAGCAAAGCTGTGTATGCATCCCAAAGACACAGACACAGACACAGGCACACACAGAGGACACTGACATGGGCAGTTACACAAGCCACCACAGAGAGGGTCCTGCCTTCAGTATCAGGACTCACATAAAACACCAAGCACGGACAGCCAAGTCCTCTCCTCTTTAGATGCAGAAGTGAAGGTACACACACAACATTCTCTAGTTTATAACCACTAACAATCACCTGAGTACTGGCATCACACCTTTGCCAGTCCAACACCACAGACCAGATCCTGGGCCTTCATACTTGCTCCATGGATCTCCTACTTGCTGACTGGTCCAGGTTGGTGCTCTCTAGCAAACATCCACTCACACACTCACTTAAAAGGCACCCTATATGCTCAGGTCTCCCTGACTACCAACCTGGAACCTTTTCCTGCCTGATAACCTGGCCCAGACCCAGAATCTCGAACTCACCAGCTAGTCCTGTTAAAAGTTTTCTAGCAAGTACACATGAATACTCTATGCACATCTGGTTTGGAGGAGATACAGACTAGGAGTGGTTTTCTTTCAGAACCCATGCTGAGTCTCTCACTTGACTCACTCAGACCAATTTCTCCCCAAAACTGCTATTTCAGAACACACATTATTCCCAACTCAGTGGCTGGCAGCCATACATTCCAATAGCTGGAACTGGGACCCCCACTCCAGCAGCTGACACCACAGGCCAGGAGTGCCTGCATCCTTTCTCTGACTCCAGTAGCAGGCCCTAAATCCACTTATGCTGGTCCTCCTAGTAACTGACACCTAGTCCTTGCAACACTGACACACATGGGGTCAAAGAATGAGATTATACAGAGAACTAGGTTAAAAAAAAAGAATTTAATAAAATAGGCCAGATTGTAGTGATCAGACAAGTGTGCTGCCTGGCCCCATTTTATACATAATTGACCCCATTGCCACGGTTTGAGATAGAACAAAAGTAATTCTGTTCAGTGATTTAATTTTTCAGCTCAGTCTCTTCTGCGTAACTGCATATTTTTACAGATAGTGTCTCCTTCAAGCAGTGATAATGCTCAATATTTGGAGTTACTACCAGTGGTCAGTGTGAAAAAAGTGTCTTTTTTTTCATAGTTGCTCCTATGAAAACCAAGGTAACTGCTAAATCTTGTGTACCATTTGGGGGTGCAGAAAGTAGGTGATCATACCTGTAGGAAGAAGATAGAACAAGTAACCCTAAACTGACCAGCAAGGGATTCCATTCCATATATGTCATATTCAGTATAAAACTGAGGGATCACAAGGATCAAGTTTTTCAAAGGTATTTGTCTGATGAGGACTCCATCCATTCTGCCTTTAATCTAGATCTGCATGTTCCTGAATCCCATTCCAGAATCCAGCCCCATATGCTGCTGAGTCCAGTCTGGGACGTCCCCAGTGCCTGCTCCACAGCATCAGTGGTGATGGTGTCATAACTGCTATCAGGGGGCTTGTGTTCCATACTGGTTTTGTATATGATAATATATATATATTTCTTTATAGTATTATTTTCATTAAAGTTTTGATTTGTTTTGTTTTGTTTTTAGTTTCCTTTTATATACCTCTTTCTGTCTATTCATTGTTCTGCCCTTGCACATTCCCGCATTAGTTTGTACAGTTCCCCTGCAACATCCTGGATCATCACCTTTCATCCTTATTAGTCATAAAGTCTTGATTTGTGTGCATTTTTTTGATTGGCCATCAATTAGTGTTGCTGACAAGGTTTGTTTCTTGTCTCTGTCTCTGTTATGTTTTACAGTTAGGTTTGTGCCTCTGTATATTTTGGTTCTGGCTTCCCCCTTTTCCTTCGTAAATCATTTAATGAGGTCCCTGATCAGATAATCTTACAGAAATGACCATTACCACTTTCCACATACACTGTCCAATGAGTGTGACTGACCAGGTTTGATTTCTTTAATTCCTGTTTTATTTGTTGGTCAGGTTTGTGTCTCTGTACGTTCTTGCTCAAGGATCCCTCCATTTCTCATTACCCTCTTTTACATTTAAAAGGTCATTGTCCAGATACCCTCAAGAAGCAGACACTGTCTCCTTCTACATACCCTTGTACCTATCTTTAAGAAATAAAGAAAAACTCTGGTTTGGAAGTTTGGTCAATAATGACATGTTAAGATACAATGTAATATTCCTTAGGAAAACATAATTAAAATTGGACGTTATAGGAAAAAGGCTATACTCAATTGGTTTTAAGTATAGGTGAACTGGAAAACTATATTAAAAAACACCAACAGGTGATTGTAGCACTATTTATTTCTTCCACTTCCATCATTTGAGCACTTGATCAAGTCTGGCCAACTTTCTGGCCCTTCCTTTTCTTTGTGTGGCTGCACTGAGAAAGAGAGCCTATTAAAATTCTGAGTTTTTATTCCTGAGAAAAATGAGAGAATGTGAAGAATCCCACATACAGAGTGAAGTGGGAAAGCAGAAAAGCAGTTCAAGCTGGGGTACTTGAAGAAGAATATTTTGGGCATGATGAAAATAGAAGTGGGACCTTGTCATGGTTTAACCCTGTTTGGTAGCTCAGCACCACACAGCCTTTTGCTCACTCCCCCACAGCAAGATGGAGGAGAGAGTCAGAAGGGTAAAAGTGAGAAAACTTGTGGGTTAAGATAAAGACAGTTTAATAAGTAAGGCAAAAGCTGTACATAAAGCAACAAAAAGTAAGGAATTCATTCACTACTACCCATCGACAGGCAGGTGTTCAGCCATCTCGAGGAAAGCAGGGCTGCATCACACATAATGGTTATTAGACAAATACCTTAACTCTGAATGTCCCTCCACCTCCTCCTTCTTCCTGCAGTTTTTATTGCTGAGCATAATGCCATATTGTATGGAATATCCCTTTGGACAGTTAGGGTCAGCTGTCCCACCTGTGTCCCCTCCCAACTTCTTGTATGCTTGCAGCCTTCTTGCTAGTAGGGCAGTGTGAGGAGCTGAAAAGGCCTGGACTCTGTGTAAGTCTGCTCAGAAATAACTAAAACATCCCTGTGTTATCAACAGTGTTTTCAGCACAAATCCAAAACATATTGAGTCTCCTTCTCGGGAGACATTTAAAAACTGCCTGGATGTGTTCCTATGTGACCTGTTCTAGGTGGTCCTGCTCTAGCAGGGGCGTTGGATTAGATATCTCTAGAGGTCTCTTACAACCCTTAACATTCTGTGATTCTGTGATAGTACCTTAGTAGCTATTATGAAGAAATTTAACTCTATCCCAGCCAAAATCAATACAGTCATAAAGTGTGTAACCTGAGCTCTGGAGTGTTAGAAGGAGGAAGAAGATGGAATTGCAGGTTAGAAACAGAGTTTTCCTGAAAGGTTGTGAAAGATCAGCACCTGTTATCAGGGCTTTGAAATCTGGGAGAACTTTTTATTCCTAGATTTCTGTATTCCCAAATTTTAACCTCCAGACTTAAAAGTATTCAATGATTTACTCATTAGGAGAGAAATGATTTAAAACCTCTAATACAGAGAAATTTCTGTCTTGTATACCCGATGATTCTGTACCATATAACTGTTGAGTAGTATTACTGTATTTTATTTTTCTTATTATATTATATTCTTAATTCATTTAATGATGATTATTTTGAATTTGAATTCTAGTAACAATTAGAGACTCCCACTCATGGCTGATAATTAATGATTATAGAAACTGTCTAAATACAAATTGACAGTCAGAACCTGAAACAACTAAATTCCTTACCAGGTAAATTAGAAGGAAAAAAAAAATCAAAATATAATTTCCAACACATTTCTTTATCAGTTTGCTTTAAAGTGTGGTTTCATTTGTTCTTACATTGAAGCTGGACTTTTTCAGAATTAAATAAAGGTATTCTTCAGCTTAGGAACTTAAGCAAAAAAAAAATTTAACTCAATGTCTTACCATTTCCATCATTGCTTGAAAATGTCACGATTATTCCAAGATTCAGCCACTCTATTACTGAGGATTCTTGATTGTCACTGTAGTTATCTAATGACTTTCTCTTTTTAATTTATGTTCATTGGTTTTGTGTCTTTGAAACATACTGAATGATTCTACTGTGGATTTTCTTTATATTGTTCTTTTGCATCTAGAAAACAAAAGTTGACATTAACAGAAATCTTTGCATTAAAAATTTGGGAGATCACAGACCTAAAGAATGGGATTTTCAAGAGAATTCTGTAGTGCTAAATCTGGTCTTTTTAAAGCCAAAAGAACTTCAATATTGATCTCAGTAATAAAGTACTAAAGAATTTAGAAGATTATGTTACCTGTGAAATAATATTGACACAACATTGCTGCCTAGGAAATGTTATTCATTCAGCCTAAATTATTTTAAGCCTTTAGTCTATTATTATTTAAAATCATACTGAGGTTTTCTAAAAAAATATAGATTTCATTTTCTTTACACAGCTACAAGAATGAATAATTCTTTGTTAGTTGTTGTTTGTTATTAAAAAAAAAAATCAACACGATCTTTTAATAATTAGGAATGTCATCCTGTCAGATTTTGTATAACACCTGAGAACTGAGATTGTTTTGGAAAACTGAGTCCCAAAACATCAGTAAATTTAACAATGAAAAAATTTCTCAAATAAATTAAGAGTCTTCAAAAAAGCCCAAAATAATAAAACCCCACCTCTCCTGACATGTTTACTTGCATTATTTTACATGCTTACTTCTAACTCATCTAATATTCAGTAGACACAATTGAACAAAAATGATTATTAAATGGTATATACAGCCTTTAAATCTTATTATTACTATGTAACACTGTGAATTATTTTTTTAGTGCTTTATTTTCTTAATGTATCTAAAGCATGTCACTTAATATTCAAAAACACAGAACAGCAACATTTTTTGAGATAAATTCCACTTCCTATGGAAGTTACTGCAAAATAAAATGTTCCTGAAAAACCAAAGTTTGCCACCTGTTCTTGAGGCTGTCATAGCTTGTGTGTGGCTCTTAATGGCAGATCTCTATTAATATGGAAAAAATAATTTTCAGTTAAATAGCATTCTCATTATAAATTTATGTCTTAAATTTATAATAAGACAAATGTGAGAGATGGGAAACATCCAAAACAAAATTGCTAATAACAGCTGTCATTTAGTCTTAAATATTTCTCTGACTCTATCTGCTTCATCAGTTCATTCTGTTATTTTTCATGGTTAAGTTCTGTGCTTTGAAAATCATTAATTGAATGAATATGTGTTATTATCAGTATTGTATCATACTAATGGTTAGATGTTCCAGCTGAGACTAAGGTTCTCTTGTACTATAAGGCCTATTGTGCAGATACCTGAAAGACCTGCTGCATGACTTGTACAATGTAAACCGGGGACAAAGGAAAACTAGAAGCTGTTTCCACTCTATCGTAAATTAAGGAGACTTGTTAAAAATGAGATATAAATTAGTCATATATGAGAGTTTTTGCAGAAAGGCAAATATATCATAACCTTCTGAGGAAACCTGATCAAAATAAAAGGTTTCCAAATTTCAGCACTGAAGTACACATATATGTAGAACTAAATATCAATATACATTTCAATATGTGACATTACTTCTAAATGTTTTTCTTAATCCCTTTCTATTCTAAATAAAATATTATACATAATAATATTTTCTGTCACAGCTGTCTACCCATCATGAAACTGACAAAAAATATCAATTTCACTGAACAGCAGTTCAGGATCTGTAGTTACAAAATAATTTTAGGGACATTAATCTTTTAATACCATCTCAAGAGCACCAATTTTTGTCAGTGTACAACTTTATAACAGGAAGGAGCCATGTGACAGACCAAGAACTAACTCTGATTGGCTAGGAATGCTGAATTTAGATTTCTAAAGATTACTCAGATTTCCCAAAGGATTCCTCAGAAGATCTAACTGTCCCAGAATTACGGATTCTAGAGTTCTGGTAAATCCCAACAGACATAGAAGGAGGATTTCTCAAATTATTTGGTTTTGTTCTAAGTGTAAGAAAATATCTCCTTTTTAATATAATCTCAGCATATTTGACAATGTAGCAGACTATTTGTGAATTAAAATAAAAATATTATGATTTTTTTTTTCTAACCTTTTAATAGGAATATGTTACTAGCATGCAATATAGATGAACATTACTAAAAAAGTTACAGTTCCTGGCTTGTTAAAATTACTAATCTATCACTTTGTCAAGAATAAAATATATCATTGCAAACAAAGGTATTAAAATGTATTATGTGCTTTAATTTTCTTCTTTTACCATGTCTCTGCAGAGAGATGAGATCCTTTGAACATTCTAAATTGGATTCACACTAGTTGAAGTCTGAAAGACATATATCTGGGTTAGTGTAATGCTGTGCTCAGCTTATATGCATTTACAAGTGGGACATTCACAACAATTCACACAGTGTCCTGGTTTGAGTCAGAACAGAACTGATTCTATTCAGGGATTTTACTTTTCAGATCAGTCTCTTCTAACTCCACTTCCTGAAGTTAAGAGCATGTTTTCAAAGATAGTATCTGCTTCTAACAGTGATAACATTTGATATTTGCAGTTACTACCAATGACTGGTATACAGACCAAGGTCACTGATAAACCTTGTATAGCACATTGGGGTGCAGAAATTAAAAGATTGCATCTGCAGGAAGTATTGAATAGGACAGGTGACCCCAAACTGATAAACTATATCATATTCACTGTAAAGCTGAAGGATCACAAGGGTCAAGCTATTCTTCAATGGCTGGTGTCAGAGGAGGACTGTGTCCATTCTGTCATTGATCCCAATCCATGTGTTCTTGAATCCAGTTCCAGAATCCAGCTCCTGAATGTGATTCCTGTCTGCCACAGAGTCCAGCTCGGGACATCTCCAGCACCTGATCCACAGCTTCAGTGGTGATGGTGATGTAACTGCCAGGGGGAGCTTGGGTTTGATGCTTTACTTTTGTATATATTTCATTTTATAATTATTACTTTAATTAAATCTCTTTTAGTTTCCTTTTCTAATCCAAAAGTGTCTGTCCCTTATTTCCTTTCTCTTCACCTTTGGGGAGGGAGAGGAGTTAACAGAGAGTGTCTGTTATAGGTCTAGTGCATGACTCTGACCCTAAACCTTGACCCTATTCAAAGAAACAGCATATATTGGCCACACTAGAGCAGCTATATAGCTTGTTACCAAAAATTTGCTTATATCAAGCAAACTCAGCATATAGGCAGAAAAGTACGAATCTGTTTCAACCCTACCCTGTAATTATGCATTTGAATGTTCTGTTACCCTGCAGTATATGTTATAGCTTCATACATTGATATTCTGCATCCCCTTAGATGTTGTACGAAGCTAAAATTTTTGTATCAAATTTTCATAGCACCTTAAGCTCCTGGTTTGAGTTTGCCCAGAAATGCTTCAGTCCTGCCCTAGGCTATTCAGCTTGATGTGGTTGTGTAGTAAATGACCAAATCTGATCAGATTCCAGAAATTTTTCACTGAAATTTGATTAAGGGAAGATGGTGTAAGGCTCTCCACCCTCTAGCTATGGCTCTTTGCCAGGATGAAAAAACATAAACTGTAGGAATCATTGCCACTGCAATAATATCCTTTGCCAAGGAAACACACCTCTTCCTCTTCTGATGTCCCCTATCAGACAGAATTCATAAATAAAGTCGTTGTGCCCTGGGCTTCCTTTAAAAAAACACACTGAGGTAAAAGTCTTGTTGCCTCCTATTTTCTCCCTACTCAAAGGACTATTTGTTCTTTTATTTATGTGAAATGACCTGTGTAAACTTTTGCCACCGTGAGCAAAGGACTATTCCAGAGAGGCTAGGATTACAGAGTAGGTGTAACTTGGTAAACAGCTAATTTAACCCTGTTCGTCATGAGTATCTGGGTTTTTTTTGTTTTGTTTTGTTTTGTTTTGTTTTTTCCTGTACTGGTTAATTGTCCTTTTACCTTGTATAGCTCTATTACCTGCAGCATGAGGAAAACAAAATGGATTGCTTCAAAACTGACTTCATACACATTTTGTAAATTTTGATCTCAGGAATTATTTTAAAAAGCTCTTAGACAATTAAATATGCTAAGGATGTTAAAGTACTTAAGCAATAAAAGGTGTGAAATGAAGATTAAAAATATGTTCTCCTCAAGAGTGTATGCCTTAATGATCAAGGGATGATTAGATAATATCATGAGTTCAGAAAACATTTCTGAAAACATATTGTAATATAAGAAATTTTTGAAGTCAATAATGTGATGTACATAAAAGTGTGTCTATGCTTGTACTTGCTTTAAGCCCCTGAGGACATTAAATACAAATTCACAATTTCAAGGATAATGTAAAAGAAAAAGATTGAGTGATGCTAAGGCTACTCACAGAAGTGCTGACCCTTATTTCTTGGTTCCTGGTGCTTGCAGAGTGCTACAACTGAAGATCTACATTCTTATTTAATATATATGGTTTTAGATTTTAATTAAGCTGCAGGCAGTTTTCTGTCATTAACCAACTTCTGTCCATCCACTGGAGTTTAGCTAATGGCAGGTATCTATATAGGAAAGTAGATATTATATTTAACAACTTGAATAAGACATTCTTAGTAAAAGAAAAAAAAAGTTTCTTTCTTTTCACTTTTATAGCTCCTCCCCTACTGTTAGCAGAGGCCTCTGAAATAATTCCACTAAAGAATAATGGAAACTGCTATAAAAAAATTGTAAAGCTATTAAAAAAGCAACAATCCTAAAATAAAGATATTCCTGAGTGCACAAAAGCAGCTGCTGTATTGATGCTTGCAATCAATTACTATACTATAAGGCATTGTCTCCTCTTGAAGAACCTATTATTTTGAAACATAATGCAAAGTCACAGCAGGTGTGTATGTGATGGGCCATGCATGCTGCACCTCAGCCAGATACACAGAGCCTTGAACAGACTAGGCTCTCTGCATTCTATATAAAAAATCGACTATCCCTATATCACTGCTCTAAGCTGGTTTACTACATTTATTTGGGAGACTGACATTCATTATTGAGACTAAATACTTCATTATGCAGTTTGTTGAAGTGTTTAAAGCCTTAAACAGAAAAATGAGGAATTAACTTTCAACGTCTATCTTCTTAGCTTCAAGAAATTTGTATATTCACATGCTTAAATGAATGGACTATGTAGGAAATTCTCACTAATCATAATTTTGCAAGTCTGTACTGGTTTTAACACACACACAAAAATCTCACCATTTCTCAGAGATTTACTATCAACTATTAATAAAGGATATAATTTTACTTATACTGTTAATTGCAAAAAGAATTTCTGAAATAATTAGGACATCTATTTGCTATTTTGTTGTGAAATAGTATCTTAAGTGGATATAATTAAACTAACTGGCAAAATAGAGTGCAAATAAATTTTGAAACTTTTATATAATACTATGTACATATTTTTATCCTCACCAAATAAGATTCAGTGAGATATTCAATATTTGCATAGGTTTCAATATTTGAAATATTAATAATTTCTATTTGGTCTAATAATTCCACTGAATTATTTATGTATGTGTATATGTTTATGCACACCATATATATATCTCCACAGAAACATTATTTTGTATTTATTAAAATATATCATAGTCATCTAATTGCACAAGTATTGTGAAGGTGTCAAGGGCTGGGCTGCCCTCTAGACTAATGACAGAAGCTCTCTGTTAACATCTCTTCCTTTCTCAAGGGGAAAAGAAAGGGAATAAGGAAGAGAGAGACTTATGGATTGGAAAAGAAAACTAATAGGAGACATTATCTCTGAAGCAGAAAATTCCAACATAGAAAACAAGGAGATCATCAATTAAATGAGAATCAGGATCCTACAGGCTGCAGTATGAGATAAAACACCTTTTTGTAACTGCTATCTGATATGTCAAGTAGAGGCTCTTTCTGTAAATGGTGTCTAAAGTAGGTAATTTGCTTGGTTTAAATATTAACTCAAAACAAGCTTTTAGTTTATATGAAGGCAACAAATTTTAAATGAATGTATGTAAACAAAACATCCTTAAAAATATGAACCATGATGTGTCTTTACAAACATTCATTTAATAGCTATCTACTCAGTTTCTAATAGCATCTAAGTATTTGACATGTCTGAAAAAAATATCTCCCTTGCGTACCTTAAAGACACATGATTTTGTGAAAGTGCTGTTCCTTCTCAGATTTTTTTGATGGTGTTTTAAGCAACTGTTTTGCAGATTCTTCAGCACCTCCAGTAATGTTCCCATTTAATGTGCCCCCTCTCTTCTTGCATTTGAAATTCAGTGAATACATCTGTCTTGAAGTTTATTTTATTTTTCTATCTTCTAGCGTCGATAACATTGGAGAGCCTTTAACATAAAGACACAAAGGAATAATGTAATTGCATTTCATTTGACCCCTCTTGGATGTTAGTGTTTTAGTTTCAGTCACAATATGCTCTGGAAAACCATATATTATTTATTTATTCCAGAAATTAACATACTTTTTTATTAATAAAAAGTTAAGGCAGAGTTTCAGTTAAGCTAGTTATGTTGGTTTTCAGAGATTACTAGCTGTGACATACAGTTTTCCCTCTTGCCAGTCTTGACCAAGATCTTACAGATTAAAATCATGGCTCTGAGTTATGATAATATGAAAGTTAGTGTGGAAAAGCCAAAAACTCTATTTTGTCTTCTCAAGAAACTGCTCAGGATAAAGTTCAGCCTTTTCTCTTTGCTACCCTCAGACACCTTTCTGTAAAGACTGAAATATGAGTTTGAAGATTCTGACTTTTTAATGCTGAATTTCCATATTGTTGCCTCAATATCAAGTAAGCCTTTATATTTTTCTTTCTAGTTTTGCAAATGCTATTTAAAGAAAGAATATTGACACACATCACATTTGACAGTAAAACTTCACTTACACTGTTGCAATAAATCAACAGAGGTGTAGAAACTTTTGGGTAAAACTTATTTTTGTTTCTCTAGATATTCACAACAACAAACAAGAAAAAAACACCTCATTTCATTCAGATTGGAAGAGATTATTCTTGGAAAAAAACATTGCTTCTCTGAGAGTTTTCATAGCATTGATCCTAATTTGTATGCCTTGTGTATACCTACTCTAGATATTTTCGTATTGTTTTCATTGTCTTCATGCTTGTGGCTGCACTTGGTGTAACATTATAGAGTCAGTAATGTCTTCTTTCATGCACTATTCTTCCTAGAAATATGCATATGATACTGTGTTCAAAGTAATTTAAGATATCAAAGCACTGTAGTCAAAACAGAAGTTTGTGATGCTTATAAAGTGTGTTAATCACTACATAATTACCATTAACGTTCCTTAAACTGAAATATAAGCATACTGAAATAATGTAACCAATGCAAGTATGTAAGCATTTTGTAATACTGTGATGGCATACCAACTACAATGCATAAGCTTTTTATGTAAGTGTGTGATCAATATGACCAACAAGAGAGAAATAAGTTGTCTGTAGCACATAAGAGTAATACAAATACAAAAAAGAAATTACTAATCAAGGGCAAGATAATCTGAAGGAACTGAGCATCCTGAAAAATAGGCAAGAAGGATGAATAACAAGTACTGCAAAAAAAAGGACAACTGTACTAGGAACAGATGAGCTGCAAAAGTGCAGAGAGCAAATAACATTAACATACCAAGCAGGATGGGGTAAAAAGAAGACAAGCTTGCTTCTGGTCCAGCTTCTGACAGGAAGCTTTCAAACCTGATCGCTTCAACTTATGTGAGTAAGGCTATAAAGAAATGTAGCAGTCTGCATTTTAGCATTGAATATGCTGTTAAGGAGTGACTTTAGTTAGAATTTTCTTCTATGTTTGTTTCAGTGGTTGTATTGTTGTGGGTTTTTTTCTTTAAAAAAATAGTTCATAACAGTCTTGATTTATTTGTCTTCTAAGTATTCCTGTCACAGCAATTTCTATCTCCCTGATATATGAACATATATATTCAGTTGCACCATTATGCTCTTGAAGCAGTGTGAACTCGTGTGATTCCATTTGCTACAAAAAAGTCTGAAAGATTATGCAAAACTTTTTGAATTAGAATTAAGTCTACATCAATGCCAATAAACTCCAGTCCTGTTCATTATTTCTTTATGCACATTGAATCACATTTTGTTGACAGAGAAATATACAGCAAAACTACACAGTCTGACAAAACCTGGGCATGTGATGGTAAATAAATAAATAAATAAAATATAATTAAGATAATATAATGTAACATAGTATAACATAATGTAACACAATATACTATTATAATATAATTAATATAATATAAATCCTTGATACAGTGTGGCTTCCTAATAAAATGAACTGTGAATTTTAAAAATAAGGATACAGAGATTAATTGCTTCACTAAAATGAAAGTGAAATATTGTAAAACATAAATTGTAAAAATTGTCCTACCACGTTATTTCTTTCTTATTTTCAACCCAGGGCATACAGCGTATCATGAACCGTTTTAAGAACATATGATGGCTGAAGGGTTTCTG
>JANHFX010005563.1:0-21866 GCA_027560015.1 Chloroceryle amazona
TGGGCTTGGGGGCGGGGGGGGGGGGGGGGGGTGCACCTCGCTTCCTGGTCACCTTCCAGCACCAAAACATGGTGTGTGATGGTGCTGAGCCGCTGACTTGGGGAATTGTGTGCTCCCACAAAAAAGCCTCATCAGTAATAAAACCCCCTACCAATAAAGAGTTGAAGTTCTTGCACCAAAAATTACTTCCTTTCACATTAGGGAAAAAAGTAACTTTCAGCATTCATCTAACACTGCCTCTCACCCACTGGGAATTACTTTCTTATTGTTTCTACAACTTTTTTTTTTAAAAAAAAACCTTTTTTTTTCTGCTTTACTGGTAGAAGCACCAATTTGTGGAAAAGGGCCTGTTTAGTGAATGAAGTATTTTGCCTGTGAAAGGACACTAGCTCTTAACATGTAAGATGCCAAGATCTACTCTTTAAGTATAAGCTCTTCAAGGAATGAAAACCAGAGTATGTGACGAATTAGAATTTTTTTTTTTTTTTCCTGTAAAGTAGCTGGATTCTTGTTGCCCTAGAAGTGCTTGATTATGCTGAGAAACTCAACTGGACACCCGAGCAGAACTGTTTTTCTCAGTGTGAGTGGTCTTAAGTTCACACTGGTTTACCAATACAGGGATATGCATTTTTGAGCTGTTAATCCACAGTATCTTTGTACCACAGAGCCAAGCCCATCTGCCTTTCAATGTAAACTTAGTAGCTTTATTTTTGTCAGTGTGAAAATGTAATGGTAATTGGTTTACGGAAAAAAAAAACAACCGACAATAAGTCGGTTCTACCCGTACAGCCTTCAGGAGGCTACCAGAACCAATGATGGTAATACCAAGGCAGGTAAGCTGCTACCCTGGTGTAACCTGAATTTTGTAGGTACATGTTGCACAGTTTACAACCACCAGGCTGTGAACATGGCAACGTGGCGTAGAAAGGGACTGGATCATCCAATAAAGTCACCTGCAATTCAGGTGAGCTGCTGTGTCTCTGCGGAAAGAATAGCCACTATTAGAATCTGATTTCTGATAAAGAGGTAGGCAGAAGTATGGATAAGTTTTTCAAGTCTTGCTCATGTTTGGGGAGGATGGTGGGACGGTGGTGTGTGTATAAAAAATATTGCCTGTTACACCTCATCCTTTAGCATTATATAAGAATAAGCTTGCCTAGAATAGCTATGCTGGGAATGTGTTTTTTTTTTCATGTGTTGAAGAAATCTGAAATGCTACCTTGTGAGTCTGTAAACTTTTATTCTTTATCCTCTTCCTATACTCACTTCACTGAAGCCTGGTCACAAAGACATGCAAGGACTTTTTTTTGTTGTGTCTAAAGGGAGGAGTTATGCCAGCATTCTTACTACCTAGATGCTTGGCTTTTGCACAGGAGAGGAAAAATAATTTGCTAAAATACACCCCTATCTGAGAGGAGCTCAGCTCGCTGCACTGTTTCATTACAAATCTAAAGGAAGTGAAATACAGCCTTTTGTCTTTCGCCTCCTTGTGCATGCTCTTTTCCAAAATATCCAACCACCTGGAGCATAAGGGAAGGTTCACAGATGAGTTCTGGTCATATCTCTGCAGTGGGAGGTATTTAGTTTGGTTTCCTTCAGCCATGCACTTTTTTTTTTTTTTTTTTTTAAGAAGAAAGGTTGAAGACTGCTTTTTCAACTTTGGCTTAAATTAGCCCATGGCTGTTGGCAAAGGAGAGGAACAGCAGACACACCACGCTGAAAGCCTCTATTCCTTCAAGAAATGAAAATAAAAAGGGTTTGTGAAAACTCCATTATTAGTCAAGAATTAGTGCAAGAAAAGCATAAAAGTGCAGCCTCTGTTAAGTTTTCTTAGGAATCTACTCAGGCAAGCAGGTGGAAACAGAGAAAATAAATGCAGTGTAACAACTGTCACAACACATATATCTATATTAATAGTTTTTGAAAAGCTGGCCACACTCCCTGACCTGGCAATGACTGCAAAAATCATGAAAAGCTATCTGGTGTGCGTTTCATAAAATAGAGAGACAAGAAATGGAGTTTTTCATAGCAATTACTAGAAACAAATGAGGAATGCCTAAAAAGAAAACAAAGCAGAAAGAATTTTAAATGATGAGGACCTTTAACATAGTTTTTTTGTAATTTAAGATCAAAAGGCAGACAAGTTTCATATGTACCTCTAAGAGACAATACAGTAATTAAGAGCCTGGTGCAAATAAACCAAAAGGCCAGTATATTCCTGCACACTTCAAAGGCAGAGAAAAAAGACCCTTACTTTTAACAGTGTGCTCTGTGCTCTACCATAATAAACTCAGTTTAAAGGAAAGATGAAAATTGGACAAACCACTGGAAAACTCAGTACAAAGAGAAGACTTTAAAATTGCCCTGAACTGTCACACAAAATACACTATAAAGAAACTGACCTGAAAAAAGAAAGGAAAAAGTTTTTTTTACAACTACCCACAATTACATCTAAAATTATACCGCTCAAGCTAAGAAAGGATCTTGTAAAGATGACAGACTTGTGGAAAGCAGCAGGTAGGTACCACCACAGCATGAATGATTGACGCACACATGCTACAGGCTAGAGAGTGCAAAACCCAGGCTGCACTGAAACCAAGCTTAAAAAACAACCTGAAGCCTGAACCATGCTATACAAAGCTGACATCTATACCACAAAAATGCATGGGATTTATGATGTTTTGTCTTAACTTTGATCCCCTCCTTTTTAAGTTGCTCCAGGGTTTTTTTGAACAATATTTTGTTCTTTGGGGAGCTCACTGTAAGTAGAGGTTCAGGGAAATCTATCTTAAAGCTCTACCCCACAGAGGAGCCCATCACAAAGCTACGTAATTTGCATGGGAACTGAAACAGGAATGTACAAATAACATTTTCAATTTCAGTGCAGTCCAGCAGATAACAGCACTTTAAACAGGAGTACCTATCCTGAACTGGCATTTGATGTATTACTCAATCTCATGACACAGCAGTGACAATTTCTGATTCACTGTAATCTTGCTAAGATTCAAGATTTATTTTTAGCTCCTGCTGTGAACACAAACTAATATTCTGTATCAGAATTAACAACATTGTAAAACACAATGTAAAACACTGTAAAACAAAAAAGTAAACTCATTTGTCTATGTAAAACAGCTGTGATTGAATATATTCAGGATTCAGTCAAGATTGTGTTTGCAGAACAAAAAAAAATGGAATGTTCTCCAGACCCTGAGACAAAAGACTGTGAACAAATCTATGTTTTTTTTTTCTTCAGGTTTTACAATTATAATTCTGGAACAAAAAACAAAATGGAGAGGAAAAAATAAATCCCAAAGGAAGTTCCTAAGCCATCTATATTAAAAGGCAACATATTCCAGTGTCTCCTTCTGTCCAAGAAGAGTGATTTACTGGGAGCAAAAGCTTGCATTTTTTCAGTAAAGCTCAAGTAAATGTTTCCTAAATTTAAGAGATTTTTTCCAGCCACAGTTTCATGCAACAAGAAAACATTACACTGGTTCAAAACCTCATTCATGTAAAAAGGTAGCCACAGAATGTTTCATAGTTGTCATCATTTAACTATAAATCCTGGAAAGTCATCTTCCTTCAGACAAGTGGGCAAAAAGACCTCATGTTTTTGTCCTCAAAGAATTACTCAGCATCCTGACTTAAGTCCTATCTGGCACAATACACACCATATACACAAGTATGCACCACATGCAATATGTTTGATCCTACTAGATAAATCTCACTATCTCAACTTATCCAAGACAAAATTATTTCCGAGATTTACATACTAATAGTAGTTCATTAATCACTAGTGAAGAGCCACTTCCCAAATACCAACAAACTCTTCAGGAATGACACATGCAAAAAGCAAGGTCTTGCATCTGTAAAGTTCAAATAAGTGACGCTTTGAGGACATTCCCTCTCCCGGCAGCAGCTGGATCCCCAACATGTTTGGTCCCAGTTTTGCAGGAAGTTAAGGAAGGACAGCTTCCATATTGGTTTTTGGTGAAGCAAGGCCCAGCACACCACTAGAATAAGGTCTCAGAATCTGCTCAGGAAATGTATGGCAGGGGCTGAACATAAAACAGGCTCCAAGGAAGCTCTGTTCTAACTTCCAAAAGGTATTTATTTTATTTTTGTGTGTGTGCTTGCTAAGTCCTAGCTGGTTTCTTTTATACCTACCTAAAATAAATCCTTTCATTACTAGCCTAGATGGCCTGCTGCCTAGCTTATTATTTTACATTCCTGAAGGTATTTATAAGCATGCATTACATAGCCGTAATAAACCACGAGGTACTTGATTAACACCAAATATGTAAACACTCCACCACCATGGACTTCCAGAATTTTCCGAGCTGTCTTCCAGACCAGCTTTTTGGTAATCACAGCAAGCCACAATACAGTGTTATTTCGGCAGTTATCTTCATTTCCCAAAATTCGGTGGGATCAAAATCCAGTACTTTGATGTAAAAGAAAAAAAAATGCAGCCTTTTTAACAAAATTCCAGTTCCTAACAGTAGGTTATAGCCAATGATGTTTCAATTATGTTTTCACAGAAAAAAAATATTAAAAAAAGAGATTCTATGCATACTTTATAGCACATATATGTAATAGAGGAAGTTAAAACCATTTACACAAAGAACTGGCCTCCTACATAAAGCAAACAACAATAACAAAAAAGCTGATTATTAAACCAAGCTTCTCTCATAGAATTCGACCTCCACTGGCAGTATTCCCACTCCAAACAGTGGCAGATACTAAATTTGTCAGTATCAATGGAATATTCATTATTCCAAAAGTTTTAATGTTTTTTGCATCTGCATCAGATTTTAAACTCATACCATAATGAAACAAACAGCCACGTGATAGCCACTACTAAAAAAGCTGCCTGGAAAAATGAGCACTGAGTTGACCTCAAGGACAACTTGAAATGCAACAGCATTAGTGTTTTAAAAGCTCGTGCATATTTCCAAATTCTTGAAGGCTAATTCTTGAAAGGTGTAGCTGATTATTCTTTTATTATTTTTACTTTCAGTGATTTAACACTGCTGCAGTCAAAGCAGGACACTGAGCACAGAACTCAGGTAAAAACTGTAGCAAGGCCCCTCTTTCACAAAACTGATAGTATTTCAAAAATCACTTCCTGCCTAAATTCTGCTTGTAAATAAAATTTCCAGGATCTGAACCAAGACAGATCAGCAAAAGCACTCATGCCACCACTTGATTTGTCCATGGGATGCTTTCCTTATGACTCATTTCCTCAGCCTCTAAAATAGACAAACTGCTTTCAGCACACACCTGGGAGGGGTCTCAGATTCCTTCTGGATGTTCCAGATTTGGATGGCACAACGCAGGCCAGCAAAAGCCAGCCCATGGAGGGACTGTAACCTAATTACACAACTTACAAACACACCCTGCCACCCACCAGGATGAAGCACCACTGGCGCCTTCCCTTGGCATCCAGCGCTAAATCGCTGCTTCTGCCCAGCATTGGGGAACACGGTCACATTGTCCTCTGCCACCGTGACAGATTTCTCGGCACACCCACTGTGGGGAGGAGTATTATTAACTGCAGATGTTATTATTGTCCTGAGCTGTTATGAAACCTCTCTTTGCACTGTCAAATAACTGCCACATTTTACCTCAGAGTCAGTGACAGTGGCTCAGTATATGTCCCCCAGATGTTAACTTGGTATGACAACTGGGTCCATACTTTTCTTGTTGCTTTTAACCATTCTGGGTTTTTTACCCCATTTATTTTCCCAGTATTTCCAGGTTCATTGTCACTAATAATACAGTCCATAGAAAGCCCAGAGATTCATAGAAGTTATGTGAGAAACCTCAAGAACTTTTAAACTAACCTTAAACCCTGAATCTCTCAGTAGTATAACTGGGTTAACAGGGCTATTAGTGGAAGGAACAGTTTCTCATTACACAGGGGAATCATCAAGGGGAAAAAGGCAAATCACTTTGGGTAGCTGGGTCTAACAGAGTAGAAAACCTCATTCTGTCACAAGTTTCTTTAATTGTTTCAGTTTGAAAGGGATCATTTTAGGCGCTTTAATGCAGAGACAATGGCCTCAGTTGAGTGGAAGTATAACTAAATGGCCTTTTTTCATCTTGTTTCATGCTGTATGTTTGTCAACAGAGTACACAACACATACTCAGTATACACAGAGATACTTTGATTAGAGCTTTCTGAAATGCAAGGCTTCCAGGGCATGAGCTATTTTGGTTTCTTTAACCATGACAGTTACCATTTGATAGCATTTAAATATTGCCTCTACTTGCACTGAACCAGAATCATCCCTGGTGCCTCCTAGTTGACTGTATGAGAAAAGGGAGAGAACTTTTTTCATGTACTCATGAATGCAAGCAAAAGCCCCACTCTTCCCCTGCCTGGCTTCCTATGGCCTGGGGAGAAAGCAGGACACAGAGCAAACAAAAACTGCTCAACAATCCCTCTCTTGCAAACACGAGGCCACCAAAGCAAAGGCAGCTGCCCAAAGCGCTCCCAGCTAATAACAAAATTGTTTTTATAATTACAGGGAATAATGCTGTGAGAAAGAACAGAGTCAAAACACCTTGGCTCAAATGCTATGCACCATAGTTCTTGTGTACCTTCCATTGAAAACAGAGGAAAAATTTTACTTTACTTGGCTGCTCCCCAAAATCATATGGGCTTTCCAGATCACATGTCAGGATACACCATCATCTTAAGCAGCTCAGCCAAATTTAATTGTCTCCAAGAGCAGAAAAAGTACTTTGCCTTTTCCTCCATTCTCTGTCTTTGCATAATTACAGATTTTTTTTTCCACAAATCAGCTCTGTCTCTCATACCATACTGCTTCCAGCTGAGGAAGACAGCATCTTCTTACAATGTGACAAGCAACCACTTTCTCCTATTTTAGATCTAAACTTAAATCCGAATTGGCACGCAATCTCTCTTTACATTATCAAATCTTTCCAAGCCTTCCCTTCCGTGAGCTTCCAGCTTTGACTTCACTCTAGTATTAGTTTGATTTCTCAGAGGAAGAAGAGAAAGCTTTTACACTGTAGCAAGTCATTAAAATACACAGCATCACATCCAAACACTATTATTAATAACCTCCATGCAACACAGCTGTTTATATAAAATAGATGCAGCATGTAACTAATTTTTCCAGACTCTACAGGTCTGTGATGATGCTAATCTGTTTCACATGAAGGACTCATCCCTATATTTTTAGTTGCAATGAGTTAAGTAAATGTCTATGTTTAGAACACATTAAAACCAACCAAGGCAGACAGATACTGGACGTATATGCATGAAACTGTAAAGCCAGAAGACTTGTAACAGAAGTGCTACTGAACTATCCTGTAACTTCTGCCTCACTCTTACATCCCTAAATATAGGTCCCATTAATGAATTTCGATCCTAAATTGAGCTGGCAAACAAAAGTAGTATAACAGTTTTTAACAACAACTACAGCTCTCCAGTATATGTCTCTGTAATTTAGAAATGAGATTTAAATTGCATATGACTTTTCACAATAATGGGTTCTTTTCTCCTCCAGATATTTTTGCCACTGTTACAACTGAATTATAGATCTCCAGCATATAAAATATTCCCATGTGTAACTGTCATCTTCACAATTACAAATGATAACTTATATTAAAAAAACAAAACAAACCCCAGAAATTTATATCCCATTTAGCTCACCTGTTTCAGACCATAGTTACCATATAAATTTAGATTATATCTACTAACAGGAATCCTCTGGCCAGTTTTCCACTTATTAAATATCTACTTTTCAAAAGAAAAAAAAAACACAGTAAATAATGTCCTCCTTTCTAATATTTTAAATTCTGATTTCTAATACTCACGGTGGTGCTGTTCACTTACCCTGTCCAGGTTCAGCTCTCAGTTTCATTCAGTAATCTTAAACTCGGACATCTTTGTTCTGAATTGACAAGTCCACATAAATTAATCTCTCATAGAAAAGGGCCCACTTTTACTGGAAGTATGAATGATAGATGAGCTAATTAAAATCCGATTTTGAAAGGTTTTACCAAGGCGCTTTTTTTTTTTTTTTTCTTCCTTTACATAAGACATGTAATCTTAATTGATAAAATTGAATGTATAAGGCAAAAGCAGTACCATGCCAAAGACATAGTATCGGCCATGACATTTCAGGTATTTTAAAAGCAATTTGTAAAAGTGCAACATTTCTGGTTCCTTCATACCTCTGCTCTCTAAGTCTCGGTATGCTTTCCCTGATCAATTTGATTGAACAATCTAATATGCAAAATAAATTAATTCAAAATCACACTAGATTTTTGTCTGGAATGATGCCTCCCGCCGGTATCAGCAGGTGACAAAAAGGGACAATTCCCTAAGACATGCCACAATGAGGAGCCTTAGGCCAAGGCTCTAGTTTCCATTTCAGCCCCTGCACAGGAAGAAATAAGGCAGCAGCAGCAGCGAACATTTCCAATAAACATTTTATATAGGTAGAGGAGTATTCCCCAAGGTGGGCACTAAGGAACACACATAAAAATTTCCTTAAAAAGGCACATTCATGTAGCACAAGGGGCAGACCAACAGCACAGCTGTAGCACTGGCACAAAAGGCAGTATAAGGAGGTTGCTGAAACTTATTTTCCACCCTTCTGAGTAAGGCAGATTCTACCTGTTGGGAAGAGTTAATCAGAACTGCCAGTCCAGTTGCTCTGGGCTGTGCAGCACAAACGTGAACAACAAGACAGATGCTGCAGAGCTGCCCAGAGTTAACAGCAGGAACTGCTGCAGCTCAAGCAGCAGCTTCCAAGGACACTGTTAAGAGGGTACAAGAAAGGTGTAAGACATGTTTAGAGCTGTGGTAAGATGAAAAAGAGGTTTTGGCTTTATAAATGAAGACTTGGACAACTTCTGCAATAACAGAAAGAGTAAGCTTGTTTGAAGACAGGTTTTCCCTGCGGAGGGGTCTGAAGACAATATACATTTCAAAAGACCTCTGGGAGATAATAGGTAGACTAAGACTACTTGCTACACTATGTTTTCTAAATATTTTTTTTTTCTCGTAGGCACTGGCTCACTGAAATACATGCCCCATTATTCAGTCTCTTTTTACTAACATTTCTACCAGATACCTCATGAAGAAATAAAATCAGTGACAACTGCACTGTGACTTAACCGCACAGTGATTAAGATATGTAATTTCCTGAAAGTCAGTTTCTTGGAGGATTTAAAGAGAAAAAAACAAAAACAAAACCAAAACTGTTTGGAGACAGAAACCCCAAGTTCAGCTTTTGCAGCAACTCCCATCAGGGCTTTCCAGAGGCCTGCGTGGGATTACATTTTCACAAGGGTTTAATAGGTTTAGGAGCACGTCTCATTGTTAAAAGTGATTTAGAGTAATGATCCTAAGCCTTTTCTCCCACAGCTCATGACAGATTTAGATGCAAAGCTTTGAAATACTGGAACTTTGTTTCTATGGCTTTCTGATGGAGGTGACTGGCCCTGACCAGAAAAGCAGATGGGGACATACACCTTGGCCCATCAGATCAGCATAAACCATCAGCAGAGAGAGACTGTACTAACAGGCTGTATCATGAACTTCAGCAGCACCCCTTCTTGCTGCCCACAGCACAATTATGAAGTAGAGATTAAAGGATGTAATACCTCCTGTGGCTGCAGTCACATTCACCAGAGGCCATCTGTCAAAGGTGCCTGAAGACACTTAATAGCACACATGGGTGCCCTTGACAGTGGCATGCAGCATCTCTCTACCACAGCCATAGAATCACAGAAGTGTTTCAGTTGGAAGAGACCTTTAAGACCATCAAGTCCAACCCTTAACCCAGCACTGCCAATCCCACTGATAAACCATGGTGCTAAACTCCACATTTGCACATCTTTTAAATACCTCCAGGGATGGTGACTCCACACCTTTCCTAGGCAGCCTGTTCCAGTGTTTTACAACCCTTTTGATTAAGAAATTTTTCCTAATATTCAGTCTAAATCTCCCCTGGTGCCACTCAAAGCCATTTCCTCTAGCCCTATCACTTGTTACTTGGGAGAACAGATGGTTCCCCACCTGGCTACAGCCTCCTTTCAGGTAGTTGTAGAGAGCAATAAGGTCTCCCCTGAGCCTTCTTTTCTCCAGGCTAAACAACTCCAGTTCCCCTAGCTGCTCCGCATAAGACTTGTTCTTGCCTTCTCTTGCTCTAGTCTGTGATTTCTTTCTCGTTTTAGCGTGGAAGCTTTTTCGGAGAGGGGGAGATAAGGCACAGAGAATACTTATAAAAGGATTCAAATTTAAAGTGTTTTATTCCATTTGCACTTTGCAACAGAAAAATTACATAAAAAAAATTCATATGCACCATGGTATACTTGACCTAAATTCCTCAGTGCTGTTCCTACATTTTGTGAGAGACCTGAAATGCCTCCTCAATGTGTAAAATTTTGAACTTCAAACATGAAAATTGCTAAACCTATTAATGAGCTGCAGTGTTTACTTTCTGAAAATTAAGTTGTCAAATCTTCTGGTGCTTTGTTTTCTGTTGACAATACATCACCACACAGAAAAAGGGGCTTGAAAGGGGAAAAGACATTTGATGTCATGTAGGAGTGTGTGAACTTTTGTGTGGAAGGGTGGGGTAGGTAGGAGTGCAATTCTGGCGTAATATATTAGGTAGATGGTTTTGCTAAAATAGTTAGCATTAAAGGAGTTTCTAATTTAAGCTTTCTATTAAATATTAATTTAAATAAAAATGTAAATCAGTTTTGATGCTCTCTAGCTTTACAGGTTAGTCTCAGTACCTAGATAAACCAAATAAATTTGCTTTAAACAAACTCTGAACACTTAAAAAATTCCATACATTCAATCATAAATCGAGTATCCAACTGATGAATATGCTGTGCTGAACTGGGTGCTTTTTTAGAATAGATGAAAAAGATATATAAAATCTAAGCCAAGTCATTCATCTCATGCACGTGGCAGATTTTAGCACCAAGTTTTACCTACTCAAGCTTTCTGTTGGATCAAACCCATGTAAAGCTCCACTGAAGTCAAGATAAATATTGTCTGAACTAAGGGCTGGGTAAGAAATTAATATGGAGCTTTACTGCTGGACAGACAGTACCTTGTAATTTCTTGTCCACTGCAATTCTAAGCTGCTACGCTATTGTTCGAAGCTCATCTCACTGCAAGTTTCCTAGGAAACAAATTTAGGAGCACACACACACACAAATAAGAATGCAGCCTTAAGTTTTGGATGATGCCCCTCAATTTGCTTGCATTCACCAAATCTGTTCCCGAAACAGATTCAGAGCTCAGAGGAAAGAATGAAATGTCTGTGCTGCATGTTCTTCATTCACAGCACACCTTTGCCTTTGTTTGGAAAGCCAGGAAACCTTATTGCTTCTGAAAATATGTTTTCTTTTTTCTGAGCTTTAAGTGGATGGCAGTTAGGACAAAACCTGTCAGAGTTGCTGCTGTGCCAGTAACCACATAGGCAATTCCTAGGAAGGGGTTACTTCCTCCGCTCCATACCACGGTGGTAAGAATCACATGCTTCCTCCCTTTGAATTTGGTGACAGGGAAATCTGATAGAAGGATGTTAAAGTTTCATTAACAAAATTTACTTTGCTTCCAGAGGTAGAAGTAGTGGTGGTAAATCCTCTAAAACTTTTCCAAGGCATGAAGAAAATGGAGATCTGCTTTTGCTGGGAAGCAACCCTTTAACTGATCTGCAACATCTCTGCTATTCTGGGTCCAAAAACACAGTAGCAGCTGACGGTAAGAAATCCAGCTATTTTAAATACAGTCTCTGTATGAACATGGAAATATTTTTTTTCCATTATAAATTTCAGATTCATAATTTATGTTACTACTACTACTGCACTAATTTGCTATGAAGACTCAGTTAAAAATGAGCTTTTGGGCAGCTTACTATGATACTGCACATATTCTCACTGAGGGGAAGTGCTCACCTCTACCTAGTAGGTTGTCTACCCAGAATGTTATATGATGTTGCATTTCATCTCTCCACATGGAAGCTTTCAGAACAGAACTGTGCTACAACATTTAAAACCATAGCTCTATTGGCTGTGAGAGAAGAGAAATTTATAATCATCTTGACATAACTCCTGCTGACAAAACAAGTGCTTTAGTCGGCAAAGGTCACACAGTTCAGCCTGTGAGTGCATTTCCAGGAGCACAAAAATTCCTGTCAGCACATGGCCCAAATCCACCAGAGGGCTCTGCTGACACAGGCATCCCACACACCTCTCAATGGCAGGGATACTCTGGCAACTTGAGCACCCCAGTAAGGGTCTATATACATCTGATTAAGTCACTGTTAAATATTTCAGCTAAAACAACATCTTCAGCCATCTCTTCATGTTCCCACTCTATAGTTTCACTCTTTGTGTACGGCTGTTTCCAGCCACAAGCAGCCCCCTAAGAAGTGAAATTCAAAGTGATGTGCTTCTACTTGAGTAACATGTCTTAACTCCATCTGCACAGGGTAAAAAAAATCCCCTTGTACTGTCTCACTGCCCTCAAAACTAAGTCTTTTCACGGTGATTTAGTTCAGGGTGTTTTGTGTGGTTTCTTTGCCATTTTACTATACAAATCCCATTTGCTTCCATCTTGTTTTAACTATCTAATTGTCTTGGATAATATGAAAGGATACTATAGGAAATATGAAAAGTGTAATTTCCTGCTGGTAGACCATCCGTGAACTGTCGTATCCGTCTGACACGACGATAAAGATTTCTGAATGTAGCAAAGGCTGACACACGCATCCAGACAATAAAGTCATCATTTACGTAACCGCTGTTCCTATCATCTTCACCATCTAACAAATACACTGGCTTCTGCCAGTAAGGAGGTCTTGCTGTTCCTGATGGAAAAGAGAGAAAACAGGAAAGACATGCTGTCAGTAAAAACAGTGGCTGGTGACTAACTTTTGGGGCTACTCACAACCCACACAGAATATGAGGTATGAAAGAGACACAAGAATCTCTCCAGTATTGAAAAATTTTAATGCTAGATAACACTATTCACCCAAGCATTGCCACTAATCTCAAACATGAACAGACAGTTTAACAGTACCCAGGGGGTGCTCCACATTAGAAACTTCAAGAATAGGTAAAATAAAGTAACTTGCACAAATGAAAATACTGTTTATTCTGGATTCTTGCCTCTTCAGCAAGGAACATGCTCTCTATAATCTGGAGTTTGCCTTCATTTTTAGACAATAATTCATTCATGCACAGCCAGAAAGGCACCTTTTTGCAGTCTAGTGGCACAGCCTATGATATTTAGAATCATCTATCGCATGAAAACTACTTACATAATTAACTCTCGCATACTGCATCCAGCACAGCACTACTCTGATCCAGAATTGGGAGCTTTTAGTCCCGCTTCAATACAGATCAACCATAACAAGGAAAGAGCCCCAGGAAACAGCTGTTTGGATGAACTAATGATGACAGCAGCCTCACCTATCTCACAGCGGCCTAAGAATCTGCAAAGGCATGACATGCACTTCTCCTTCACAGATGTTTTCAATGGAAAAAATAAAGTGTCTGCACCATTGCTTTCTCTGGACAGATTAAGCATTACAAGAAACTATACAGAAGGATGTTGATGTGGGATGACTTCAGTCTTCCAAAACCACTTTTTCCAAATATCTATAGTCAGTGTCAAAATAAAAAAAGTGATATTTTGGCTAAATCTGTTTTCTGCTCTTAGTCAACCTCTTAAAGCTGCTTCTCCAAATCTGCTTTAGGAAGTTGACCAAAGGCAATTTGTCTCAGAATGGGAGACCCTCACACAAGGCTGGGAGAGGTCAGGAAGCCACTGAAAAATAACGAATACCAGTGGAACCATTCTTACCTGCAAATGCAGAAGAGAGATTGTATGATTTTGGATTGCGGAATTTCACATTTTTATCAGTCCACCAACTGTTTCCCGTCTTCAGCAGTGGTACCTGAATACCAGATGAGTTGATATTGTAAAAAAGATCAATAGTATCTGCAGAGAATACAAGAAGCAATACATGTGAGTAAAAGACAATAATTCTAATCACTAGAATGACTTACAAAGACTGTGACACTGAAACTTCAAGTGAGTAGAAAACAACAACAAAAAAGAAATCCCAGGAGAGCTTTTATCATGACTGCATACAGAGCGCTGTACATTCCACAAGAAGAATTAAGGTTCCAAAGCCTTAGAACTTGTGGAATTTGAAAGAATGAATGTGCTCCTACCAATAATCCAATTGAATCCCTGTGTAGAAATATGGGCAAGTATCTCATGTCCATCAACTCCTGTGCGACCAACTTCATTGCAAATCACTTTTGGAGCTCTCTGGCTAGTTACAGAAGTTACTCTCCTAGTTAGCTTGCCCTAGAGTTCCTTTGACAGTTGTCCTAAACTGACTGCTTTGCTATATATAACATTTGCTTTCAGGAAAAGTGGAGATGTGAAAGCACAATTAGGAAAATCCATGATCCTTTGGAGAAATTTTGCTTTAATTTTATGCTAATTACATCTTGTTCACCAACTTGGACAGGAACACGTCCTTTAATCAAAAAACTTTTAGTTTAAAATTGTGCTTAATTGTGTGAGCCCATTTCAGTGGGCAAAAAGATCAAACCAGAGATCAAATTTATTATGTATGCTACTACCATTCAAAGAAAAAATGGAACCACATGGATCCAAAGGTCAAAATCCATGTGAAGAAGATGTGACCTCCTCCTAAGCATACCACTGTGGGAAGGCAGAATCTGGGCTCTCCCATGACCATACAAGAAAGTATTTTTTAGCAAGGAAGTACACTAAACCTGTTGTATCAGTGTTCCTTATTTCACCAGACAGTCAATTTCTCAATCCTGTTATATATTCACATTGAAGAGCACCTTAGTAAATGAAAAATCTTCCTCAGTTTCAAAATGAGCAGCAAGTTACTAAACGGTGGGAAGCAGAGCCCAGTGTTCACCACAGTAGCACTGCCAAACAAAACCTGTTGTGGAAGAAAGACAGAGATCTTGCAACATCAGGAGTCAGCTGGACTGGAGTAATAGAAAAGTGGAAGGTACCTACTTACCATTGAACATGCTGTTGGCAATAGCACCACATGGAGCCATGGGCGTCCCATTTCCATAGGTGGCGAAGGGCGCACAGTAGTTCTCAATCTGCATTCAAGGTCACAGAACAATCAGGCACTGAACCTGGGGGTTTTGTTTTGGTTTGCTGGTGTTAATGTTCTCCTCCCATTCCTTCTGAAAAGCCACTGACTAATTAAGTCTTCTGTACCTTTTAGTCACATTAGAGACACAAACTCCAGACTACAAAACCTCATTTGGGGGTCTGCCTTTGTAACATGGCTACTAGCTAAAAGGTTCCAGTGAAGCCTTGGCTTACCCTAGGACATCTTATTTTTTCTTCTTTTTAATTCTGACGTGGACTGCTTGTGGTGGAGAACAGATGCAGTTAGCCACATTACTGCAGTTCTCTGTGGGGAAATCTTGATGTATGAATACACAGCATGAAAAACAAAATCCCATCTCAAATTTATCACATCTCTTCCATCCCAGTTCATGAGAAACTATGAATCTTCAGGTTTAAAACCAGGTTTAATAACTCTAACACGCTGTGTATCTGTTTGGCAGAAAAGCCAAAAGCGATTGCACCTGGATGCAAACAAACAAGCTGACTGGTCACATGGAGAAGCAAGATGTATGGGAACATGTCTTGAGAGTTACAAGAAGCATTTTATAGAAACAACAGATTATTATGGCACAATCATATGTACCAAGGGGACAGTGTGTGGACTGTGTGTATACTAAGAAATGTGACTCTTAAGCCAAAGAAAACATGGTTTAGATTTGTAAGTAAAATACATGAACGCAATGGTTGCATTCACCAATTTCCTTATGCAGGCCTGCTGCAGGTGATGCTGTCTAGCCTCCTTTTTAGACCTCTAGGCTGCATACTTAGAATGCTACATGATCAATCACCTAATTCACCATAAACCTTTTCCTCCTACTTGTCTGCTTCCAAAGCCAGATGGCAAAATGAAAGACTTAGAATAACTTAATTCTCTAACCCTATAATAAAAGCAGAGCTTAAAACATTTCTGGCTAACATGATCGAAAACACTAGAAAGAAAGCTTTCTATACATTTATTTGAAAAAGACAGTGTATTTTTAATCAGCATTCCTACAATGTGCAGGTTTGAGAATTGCAACACTGGACTGTCATCTTATATTTGTTTCCTCAACCTTCCTCTATTAACTTATTAGATATAACGTCCCTAACAATCGTAAATGCAGAGACCGAACACTGAATATCTGTAGCTTCTTATTATTCCCTAGAGCCATTTTAACACACTTAAAGTTACGCCTAGTTAGCTCTCCAAGTGGTGGAAGATGCACCTGATGGAAATAATGATGTTCCTGTAACATATAGAAAAAAACTTACATTTGCATTTCGTCCCAGCAACTGTGCATCACTTCTTGACATCATGTATCGGCGGTGGTTTTGATAGAAGTTTTGCAGGCCATAGTACATAAAAATATCACCCTAGAATTAAAAGAGAAATCCTATTACTTCCTATAAAAGAGAGCAGAAGAAAGTACTCAACTCGTATTTAAGTGTCGGTAACTGTACTCTAAGCAATTGCTTCATTGGGCACTGGCTAGAATCTAGTCCTTACCCCATCTGAAAGTCTTAGTATTTGGCTCAAAATTAAACATAATTTTAGTCACCAAATGAAACCTAAAATAAAAGTGCATGATTATTATTTTACTCAAGATGGTACGGTTGGCCATGAACCTGCAATGACTATGTATAATTTTGGAGACAGACACTCATTTCCCATAAAAAAAGGTGCACAGAAGAACTTTTTGAAAGTACCTGTAAGGTCCTAATTCCTTCAGAGTTTTTGAAAAATAAGGCTGCCTTTCATCAATTACTTGGACCTTTTGGAAAGTTTAGTCATGTAGTTAAAAGAATAATACTAGGCAGGCAAATAGAAGCAAGAAAGAGGATCATTAAACTATAAAAAAAACATTATTCAGTTAAATAAATTACTCATCTCAAACATCACTGTAATCTGAAGAATTACAGAGTATTTTGGGATCCTTTTTAATACTGAAGAACTCTAAAGTGACCTTATAATTTAAATTGCACTGTAATTTTAAGGGATCATTTATGCAGTGCTAAGCATATCTATTTGGTGGAACATACAGGGCATTTTAACAGTCTCAGCAACATGACCCTGTAGTTTAGAACAGGAAATGAAGGATACTTTTCTCAAGTGAAACTGCAGAGTGACATTGCTAGACTTGAATTATTTCAAGGATCTTGGGGATTAACAGCACAACACTCATAAAAAAGACTACAGGGGTTAACTTATGACAAGTGGCCAGAGCTTCAGATTTCCTTCTCATTTGAGAGCTTAGCAGTGCAGTAACGATTAAGCCCAGGCCATGGGCAAACGTTTGCTGTTGACTCAGATATACAGAGAGAAGTCACTTTCATAACCAAACACCATTTCCTCCATCTGCTTGGACATCTCCCAACCAAGGACAGATAGCCTGAACTTGATTAGTTTTAACATGTACCAAAATAAAAAGCAAAGGCAAGAGTGTAAAATTTTGAGTATTTAAAGTTTTTAAAAAACATAAAGAAAGTTTAGTCAGGAGCTCTACAGAGCAGAATTAGTGTAGCTTATCATATAGGGATATAAGTAACAGAAGGTACTAAGCTTGAGTTGGTTTCTCACATCCACTTACCAGTATATCTTCCTTTAGTGTGAAATTAACAGAACAGTGGCATTCCTTATTCCAATTAGAGGAATTTTCACGGAGTTTTGAACAATCTGAGCATTTATCTGAATAATCAATCTGTTAGAGAAGTGAACAAGCAGAGATATTGTAATAAAGGACATGCACAGATGGAGAGGTGTTTTAGCTCCAAGACTTCTTAGAGCATTTCTAAGTGACTGGACTGCTGAAAACATTGTTAAAAGTTGACAGAAGCAAAGAATCAGCACTTGGCCTCCATGAACATTCACAAATTTTATCCCTAGGTTAAAGCTGTTTTAAAGCCTTTTGATGACTGTTGCAGAACCTCAACATCTGCTTCTTGGCAAAGGAGTGCTGCGTGAAGAACAATTATACAGCACGGTCTGGCTGATTAAGTAACGCTTGACAAATCCCTGCATGCATTATGGCCCATTCCTCTTGAACAGCCTGGATGTAGTGCTGAGCATTGGCTCCAACAAGCAGTCTATTAACACCACAGGTCTAACCAACCTTGCCTCTAGGAGGCATTTAAACATCAGGGCTCTCTGCATTTTAAGATTTTGCCCCAGCAAATATGCATGCTCTTCTAGTACCAAACACTATAAAAAGGATTAGCTTATTTCCTTCAAAAACCCAGGAGGTAAAGTTGTTACCAGCTACTGTCTGTAATTACCACCAATTTTTCAGATATTACCATCCAGTTAACCACTCAGTGCTCAGGTTTTATTGGTGACTATCTCTGAGGATTTTCACAGGAATACTGGCTGCTGGAGACACCTCTAAGGCATGAAGCCATTGCTATCATCTTTATCCAGAAGCCAAAATTCAGAGCCTTTTCCCTTCAAACACAGCCCAGATTCTTCTTCATAGAATATCTAAGAACATCACCCCCAAACAAACCTGGACTTCTCTCACGCTGTTTGCAGACAGTATGAGGGAGACTCCCACAGAAAGGCAGAATGCACCTGTGAGAAAGAAACTGGAGAGCACAGTTGCAGTGTTAAGCTGGGGCTTCCAAGCTGGTAGCTTCTGTTGTTTGAATGCAGTGTTATCCGGACACCTGGAAGAATGTGCCTCTCCTTCTTGCGGAATAAAACTCGTCTTGCTTTTCATTTTCTTCTTGGGGAGCGGAAAGAGTAATATACTTGTGCTGGAGAGTGTTTAAGCTGAGATACTGTCCTTATTATTGGGAGACTGTACTGTTTGTTCAAACCTGTGTTATGGCCAGGAATTACTTATTAACTAGATTTTTTTCTTCCTCATTTTCTGCATTTGTGTCTGGATCCTCAAGATCAGCTTGTACCAACTAAACGATCGTGTACTTTGGTCAGGGTGTCTAGTTCATGCCTCTTGGAGAAGCTTAAATATATGCCTTTTCCTGCCCAGCATTCAGAGGGATTTGTTACATCTTACTTTAAGGGATACTGCCAGCTATACTGGAATTTCTGTGCAATCTCAGATGCATTATTTCTTTTCTCTTCACTTCCATAGCTGCCAAGCTAACAGGCACAGCATACAATAAAAGGAGCTCCACTCCAATTGCACTGGATGCCACTGGGGAGGACTGCAGATGCTGAGACAGCACTGGACAGAAAACATTGCTTTAGAAGACCAAATCAATTTTCTTAACCTACTACAGTCATTGCTATTGATTCAGATGCATTTTAAAGTTGTAAAAAGGTTACGTGTTCTTTATTACAAAAGGGCAACTCATTCTCAAAACATCTGATTTAGATCAATGGCTTTCCAAGATGCTGATGATGTGCCTACCACTATTCATCTTGTTCTCTGAAAGAAGTCCGTTCATTCCATACAATTCACAATGACAAAGATTGACCCAGAGATCATCTCATTTTAATTTAAAAGGACAATCAGATTAATATTTTTTTCACAGTACAACAGTTTAACCGAAACAAAGTCTCAATATAATGTACAGTTAATTTATCATGTAATAGCAAGCAGTTGCATATGGCCAGCTCTAGAACAGATAGGTGAAAAACACATTTTTGTCAAATTACTGAAATTCATGCAACTTTTTCAAAGACCTTTGAGGGTGAGAACCAGATTACTACTCTTGTGAGAGACAGAAACCTTTGCTTTGGGACAATTAGAGGGACGTAACAGAAAATTGAGTTGAACAAAGACTTGCACTCCCAACACTGCTCATCTTCAAAGTCTTAAAAGTGACAGAATAGTAAATCTAGCAGGTGAATGCAATGTAACTCTTAATTTCAGTATTTCACTTTTTCTGCAATAAAAATACTAAAATTACAAACAAAATTCTGTTTTATGATTAAAACAAAAGGAAACTCAGGAAAAAAAGTTGCAATGTGCGTTCTTTCTTTATTGAAAAACCTCTGAAAAGTCAAAATTCTTGATTCTATCACATGTTAATCATTTGCCAATTGCAGACAGGATAATAGTAAAATGCAGCTGCAAATGACTTCCTCGTTGGTAAAACCATTAAAAGAGTCCCAGCTTCACAGACCCCTCTCTGCACAGTCTTATAATGCTCATCTCCAGCAGGTCAATTGTTTCTTTCTTTATCTGAAGAAAACAAAAATGAAAGAGGCCATCAAAAGTTACTGATAATGCTTTGCTAAATACCATTATTTATTTACTCAAGCACCTTACTATAGGACTAGAAGCTGAAGAACCGATTCCCATACAAAGTTTCTGCGTGCTAGAATGTTTCCATTTTGCAAAATATCTAGCATTGGCTCTGCAATCATAAAGTACAACTACAGCTTGTGATGTCCCATCTCATACAGCTACAGCAAAGTTGCCACTCGTACAGAGTTGATAAAGCATGTCTCAGCAAGAGGGTTATCCTGGGCTGCAAAATCCCTATGGGACTTTGCAGAGTATCAACTGGTATCACATAGTCCAAAGGCAGTACTGCTCTGCAACAGCCACGACCTTGTCTGTGTCTGAGACACCTGAATGAAAGCGAGTAGAAAGGTCAGGTCTACATGTGCTGCATTCAAAGTACTTTGGTTTATAACACGGATATAGCTGTAGTTTATTTCTTATCTAAAGATAAAAGACAAATGTATTCAAGAGTAAATATTGACTATATATATTTCAGCAGGAACACAAGACTCTCTGTCATCACAGTCCAGTTTCCTTATAGCTCCCTCTTACCACTTACAAATAACTTATTTGCAAATTTTCTCTCAGGATTATATCCTTCTGTGCCTCCACTTGCACAGGAATAAATGATGAAACAAAGCCACACAGTTCCATACCAGATGTGCTACATGAGGGTTAAAAGAGTTGTCTATTTCTTATAAACCTTTTTACTTTCATGAAGCCTGAAACTTAAAATCTCCTTATTTTCAAACTTACTCAAGGCTGTGAGTTTTCTGTTGTTTGCAGACAATACTATATTGTTTTTGTTGAAAAAACTCTGTTTGAATCTTACCAACAAGTAATTTGAGAAGCTGAGATAGCTCTGTATTGCCATTAACCTCTATACAGAAAGCTTTCAAAGCAGAAAACTTCTCATTTGATCACATCAGAAAGTATGCAATAAATTTTTATTTAAACCTTTATGCTTTAGTATAACTACACTGTGCCAAGACAGAGTTAGATAACCTCATTCACTCTTTCTCTGATTTTTTTTGGTGCGCTTTTTTTTTTTCTTTCTCTCCATTGTTTGGGATGAATGAAGCAGGAGACACAGAAATCAGGACACACAAGACCCCAGCAGTATTAACTAATCACACACAGGATGCCAGGAGTTGGAAGGTTTTTGTAACAGGTGTGTCCTTTGAACTGCCCAGAGAATCACAGGATGACAGGGGTTGGAAGGGACCTTGGAGATCTTCAAGTCCAACCCCCCTGCCAGAGCAGGACCATATAATCCAGCACAAGTCACACAGGAACATATCCAGGCAGGTTTTGAAAATCTCCAGAGAAGGAGACTCCACATCCTCTCTGGGGAGCCCGTTCCAGTGCTCTGTGACCCTCACAGGAAAGAAGTTCCTCCTCATGTTGAGGTGGAACCTCCTGTGCTCCAGCTTGTATCCATTCCCCCTTGTCCTAGCACAGGGCACGAGTGAGAAGAGGCTGTC
>JANHFX010005564.1:0-24801 GCA_027560015.1 Chloroceryle amazona
GGTGGAAGAGCGCAGAGGCCCTTCCACGGGGACACAGAGGGGGTGACCCTTCCCGGGTAGCCCCCCAGGCACGGTCCTGACCCTCTGGCCTGGAAAGCACCCGTGTTCGTGTGCTGGACTCATTTTTACACAAACTGCTCAGATTAATGCAGGTGTGGGGGACATCTCAAGTGTTAATTTCGAAGACTTCTATTTTTTTTCTGTCAAAACCGAAGAGAATCACGTTCTCAAGCAGTTGCTATGTATTTTAACTGTACAGCACCGATGATAAATACGTGTTTGTGGGTAATTCAGTAAGTGGGAGTTGCACCACTCAGATACCCTTACTGGCTTTGAGTTACTGGTCCCAGCAGATCAAGTGTGCAGGGAAACTACTCGGAGTTATGTGAATTCAGCAAAGTGTTTTCTCATGTTTCCCATTGAGGCTCCTTATGAAGTATGTTTAAATTCAAATGTGCCGTTCTGACAGGAGATGTCACGCTATATATAACAGAAATTGCTGTGACTTTTAAAAACAAAATGAAAATTTAATGGTAAAACGTAATCAGATACGGTTTAGAAATAATCTCGGGAATAAAGCATAAAATGAATGTCAAGTACTGGACTTGAAAAAAGTTAATTTTACTTAGTTCTTTACCATGCAACTGTACACACATTGAATAGCTAGTAAGGTCTTGTCATCAAAAGCTTCTGCTATGGCCACAGTGTGGTCTATAAAGGAAACAACAAAAGACCAATAATTTGAAAAGTTGCTGTAGATTTAAAAGAGAGAATCAAAAGATTTCTGAAGCCATTACCAATGTCTTGACCTTTGAAAATTATAGGTAGTTGATTTATTAATGGAAAACTTGATTTTCACATGAGCTCTACTCTTTTTTTCTTGGTGGGTTTTATAATCCTTCTTTAAAACATACCCTTAAGAAACTAATTTTTAAATTTGTGCAGGGTTTTAACAAATGCCCAGATGATAATTTTAATTTGCCGTTTGTAATGAGCACACCAAACCGTGGTGAGATCATTGATTCAGGTAAGGCTAAAATAAGCATTTACCTTGCACACTGTTTTGTTTTTAAATATTGTTGACATTTTTCATGAATAATTTAACAGTTTTATAACTGTAACACTACTAAATACAGTTCCACTGTTATTTTTTTAGTAATACATTGATCAAAATATCTTCATATTTCAGACGCGATTTCACAAGCAAAACTTTGCTCCGAGGTAGATGAAGAGGTCAGCTAAGTATAAACTCTGCACATCTAATTTCTTAGGGCCTCTTAATTTGTTTCTAAAACAGTGCCTAAAGTACTATGCAGTAGATACTTAAGGGCTGAAGGAAGTAATCAAAGGGGAGTAACAATTTTCTGTCTCCTGTTTAAAGATGAATGACTTTGAGGAGGTATTTGTGATTCAGAGAACATTCACGAAGATAATAAATATTAAGTTTGTGGGGTTTTGTTGTTTGAGTTTTTTGTTTGTTAGTAGTTTTGTTTTGTTTTTTAAACAACAAACTCTGGGGAGTCTGGGAGTTTTAATCGGAGTAAGATTTAGGCTCTTAAAGATATTTATGAAACTGGTTCCTAATAGTCCATTGAAAGGCAGAAGGGTTGAAGTCAAGCGTATTCTTTGGAAAATTGAAGCATATTATCCCAATTGCCTTGTCTGGCTTTATTTTATCTATAGAAAGATAAATTTAGTGGAGTGGTTTCCTTAAGCATTTGATTCTTCTCATAGCGTCTTTACCATTTTTCTGTTTCGGTATGACTCAGTAAATTTAAACTCTCTTGCAGTATCTTCCTGTGCTTCCCAGATGTGAAATGCTGTTTGCTGCATCAAAACATGTTTTCTGTAGTCCTAATGATTTTCATATCCCTGAGGACTAAACCTTTAGCTCTAGCAGCTATGAAAGTACAGTCAGGACTGTAATAACATCATGATGCAGTAAAACCAAGGGTAGCATTAGGTGACATCACCGAAACCAAACAGCACAACTGCCCCTGGACTGCTCTTGCCTTCCTAAACCACTGATCAAGTGCTGCTTGTACTGTGCTTCAGAGATGTTCTAGGAGCACAAGTTTGGGTTTTCTTCCTGCTTTGTGTATGAGCGTGTAGTCTTGGACAAGATCTCCGAAGCTGCTTTTACTTTGCTGTATCTGGCAGAATAAGAGAAGGGGAATGGTGTAAAGAACCTGGCAGCAGGGATCTTGGCTCTGCTAATAATTCTAGCAAAACTTATACTGGCTTTTGGTGGAGTGCAGTTTTCTGTATTTTTAAGACTGTATATTGAGTGATGTCACTGTATTTGAAGTCAGTGGAGTATTTTTCACGTGTTCGTGTCTCTTACTTGTTCTGTAACATTTGTTGATACATACACAGTGGATGCACAAAGATTTACACTTTGATTCCTGATCATATATAAGCTTGATGTCACTCTGTGGAAAAAAGTTAATGCTTGTGATATTTCTAAGACATAAATATGTATCTAAAACATTAATTAAATAGAATCTGAGAATAAAATGTGGAACCTGTTTTAATAGAATATAGAAACAATGAATGAATTGTATTCAAAACTCTACAAAGAGGCCGAGAAGATCAAGCGGTGGAAGCTAACTGTAGAATCAGAACTAAAGCAGAAAGAAAGAAAACTGCAAGAAAATAGAAAGATTATTGATGCACAGCGTAAAGCTATTCAAGAATTGCAGGCCAGTATTGTACACTATACATTGCATATGTAAAGAGAAAATTATTCTTGATTTAGTATGAAAATATTATTCCGACGATTAAATATTAACGAACATTGCAGAGGTTAAAGAAGCTTTGAACAGTTAATGTGATGACTTCAAAGCAGCCATCTGACTAGATACCAATGACCTACGACTGTACTATTATTAGAGGAAAAAATAACATTTTTGGGTTTGTTTTTTTTTTCAATTATTTTAACAGTGGGCATTCCATCTTTGTGTCATTTACATATCATACTGTGGGTGTGCAGAAATGGCTTCAAAACTTTTCATCCTTCTGGTATGTGTAAAGTATGCTCATGCATATTTCTGCATTCAGCACTTGCAGGTAGTAGTGCACTCTGCTTTATCTTAGCTTCTTATCTCACTGATAGTGATGGACAGCTTTGTGACTGAAAGACATATTTTAAACAATTTCTTGGCCCTTTTTTGTTGTTTTTCATTGGCCTTGGTGACCTCAGTCATCTTTGTTTGACTTTTGCACTGAGAAAATGGTTATTCTGAGAAGGGGTGCACACTGCACGTGTTCACACAATGTATGTATGAATAACATACCTCGAAGTGTTTCAGTTGCTGGTAAATTGCTGTTTATTTTTCAGTCTTCCATGCAAACTGTAGCAAAAGATGGCTTAGCATTGGATAAAATGGATTTTTGTCAGATGCAGTAAATCACTTTTTTCATGTGAGATGAAAGTGTGTTTCTAGTATATTTTTCAATAACAATGTGTTTTTCTATTTGTTCCTTATGAAATTAGTTTGAAAATGAAAAACTAAGTTTAAAACTGGAAGATGAGATATGTGAAAATAAAGATCTCTTAAAAGAGTAAGTAATATATTTTTATGATAATAATTAGTTTACGTGTTAAGAACTCCTATGGGAAGGTACATATAGCTGTTAAGTTGTAAAAGATCATCAGGGCACTTAGGTTATTACTACTTAGGTATGCAAAGTACCATGCATTCCTGTGACAATATGTTATGTTATTTCCCCCCCACCTCTTCTAGAAACAGCGCTTCAAGGCATCTATGTAATCTGCTCAAGGAAACCTGTACTCACTTCACAGACAAGTCCACGAAATGTAAATGCTATTTACATTTTGATTGATGAAAGTAAATGTACTTGTATCTTTCTCTAAGCTTACGAAGGAAAAAAGCCTATCATGTTGTTCAAAATACGTTCTCTGGTTGAGATACGCTGTGTGTGGCTCTGCATCAGAACGTCATTGTAAGTGAAGCCATAGCTCTAATAATAAAGTATATTTTGTAGTGCTAAATCCAGAGGTGTTCTGAAGTCAGCATGATTTGTTTGCTGAACGATTACAAGCCTGGGTGAGCTAATCAGCTGTCTAAACACCGGTGTGGGTTTAAGGCAGTGGAAGCAGCCCTGATTAGCTACCAGCAGCCACTCCAGGGGAGTGCAGGTCTCCTGAAGTCCGGTCAGTCCCAGCCAGATACCTTGACTGCATTAAGACCTATGAGATGCCACTTCGTGCCTGTGTTTAGGTGGTAGCACCTAGTGTAGTTACCTTTCCCAGCTCTAACAAGTTCCCAGAGTTGGTATTAACTCATTCGGAGCAGTTATGGATTTGCAGGGAAAAAAAAAAGTCCAAATCCAAGATACTGTAACTAGCACTATTCTCACTGAATTGACCAAGCCAAGACAGCTGCAGTTTAAATTCCTTCAGTTTTAAAATATGTTCTTGATGGGGTTTTATTCTATAGGAAATTCAGAATTATTTTTGATCCTTAAAATGTTACTAACTTGATCCCAGATACTTAAGGTGCATTTGTTCTTAGCCTGGCCTCTACAAACACTTGTATTGTAGTATTGTACTTTCTTTGTTAGCTGTGCTTTTTACTACTCTCTGTAATTGTTTTCATAGGTAAAAATATCAACTACAGAAAAAGGATGGAGATGGAGTATTGTTAACAGTTTTAGAAAGACAGTTTTGTGGTGATAGGTATCTCTGTCGATGGGAAGAAATTCAGTGCTATGCCTTGTATTACAGTTTTTCAAACACTAATTTAGTTTGTGATACATTGATGTTCAACAGCATTAATATAATTACACAAATTACACCAGTCACATAAACTGAGTATGCAAAGGAAAGTTTAAAAGCTGAGTTTGCCCTACGTTCCTTTCGGCACCATGTTTCGTAATGATTTTTTTAACTAAGAGCCTGTAATTCCTTTTTAAGTTCTTTATGCTCTTTAAGCGTGGTGACTTGGGCAGCTGGCATCCTTTTTCAAAAGGAAAAGTTTATGGTCCATTCTTACTTTGACAGATGAACATGAAAGAGAAGCTACAAGGCAGCTATATGTGGAACTTAATAACAATGTTGAAGTAAGTGATGTAGCTTCTTAAAAGGCTCCAATGTGATCCGAGTTACATGGCTATGTTGAGCTGTCTGACTTGCATGCCTATGTTGAGCTATTATTTGTACAAAGGGTCAGGCATAATAAGGTTATTCTGTTAGATAATTTTGTTTAATGTGAAGTGCAATATAAAATAAAGATGAACAAAGAAAGTGAATCTGAGTTTTGAAAGTGACTCAGAAGAAGAATATTCATTATGAAAATTGGTGAATTTGTGTGGACTAAGAAGTAAAAGGTGTGAATATTCCTTGAATTACAGAGGGGTTTTGCCTTTTTTTATTTGTAGAAGAGGTGCAGTCTTGCCAAATTCATCATATTTTTGATATTAATTATTCCAATGTGGAAGAGAAGACCCTAGTGTATTTATGATAGAGAAATGGGAGGCATCTTTGTTTGGGAGTGATGAACTTCATGTTAAATAGAGTCAGAGCATACATGGTATAATGGTTAAATATTAATGATATGTTGTTGTAGCAGCTAAAAAAAGCACAATAACTCCTTTGTTGTGTGTAAGGATCTATAGACATGTACCAGTGAAAACACTTTGTCCTTGAAATTGTTAGCTCTTGAGTACAGAAATTCTTAAACTTCCAACTATGAATGATGATAACCTTCTGTTAGCTCAAAATGTTCGTGCTCTAAATTTTGTTTTTAACAAAATTTGTTTTTAACTTCCTACAGTTATGAAGGAGCTTGTAATACTGTGGTTTTTTTTACAGACAATAAGCATAGTTTTTCATTGCTGAAATTACTTAGTATTGAATGAATGTATATATTGAATTTTCTTTTTAGAAAATGATAATGGCATTTGAAGAGCTTCGTGTGCAAGCAGAGAACACAAGATTGGAAATGTGTTTCAAATGTGAGAATTTTGTTTATCGTGTTTATGATGAAGGCACAACAGTTTTGTACTTCATAGATTGTACCGTATGCACTTTCAGGCCAGAAAGATAAGAAGTGCTAGAATGGTGAACAGTTCACACCATGACAGTCTGCACCCTCTCTTCTTCATGCTACCTGCTAGAAATGCCTGGCCTTTTTATTTTTCTTCCACCGGGTCAGATTTAAAACTATTTTTCAAATAGTTAAAGTCTTGAGTATTGTCCATGAAGTAGTCTGGAGATCACTACTTAATTTATGTAGTTGCTTTATTTAAATGTTAATGCTCTAGTGTATAGCTACAGAAAATTAAATATTTGCTTTATTTACACCACTGTGTGCCTGTTTCATTTTTACATGTGCTTCTCTCTTAGTTTCTTCTAACAAACTTTTAAGTAATACATGAAATAATGGACTAATTCTGTGAAAAGCTGGTGTGAAAATGATTTTGTCTAATGAGAATTTCAGACATGACCTAATGTATTAACTCTGGATATTTATTTCAAAAGTAAAAGAAGAATCAGAAAAAGCAGACAAGTTTGAAAAAGAATGCAAACTGGAAATCAGTATGAAGGAGAAGCAAGTAAGCAAAATCTTGTGGTTTAATATTTGAACTCTTGCTTTTGTGACTCACTGATAGATCAGATGAAAATAATTATTTTAGAACTGCTTTGTTGTTTGTGAAATATTTCTGTCTGGGAAGGTTGGAAATCAATATTGACCTTTTGATGCTGTGTTCCTTGTGTGTGTTATTTATTTGGAATAAAATGTGCATTAGGCTGCTGTGTCATGAGGGACATTGTAGTGACAGAATTTAAAAGCACCATGTAAACACTGAATACTCTTTCTGTTCTCTATACATATGCTTGCCCTTATGAAGTGGCTTGTGCAGAGGCATAAAATTAACAAAATAGTCATCAGTCCTTGTAGTGAAGAAAGGTATGGTCCATAGCTGGTAAGAGGAAAGGTGGGGAGGGTTATAATGTGTATCTACAGACTGCAGGCTGGTAGGAGAGTTCAGGAATCTGAGAAAATGAGGGTTTTTGTAGTCATGATGAGGTATCCGTGATGGAAGACTGATTAATTGAAGAAATTAATTATGAGTAGAGTTTTTAGATTGTAAACAGGACTCTGATAAGCTGAGAATCTATCTGTCTGTGTCTGGGAACGTCAAGAGCTGTTCATTTTTGTGAGGACAGGTGTGACACTGCAAAGGGGCAAGGAGTGTTTCTGGACATTGTAAAAAGGACAAAAATAACAGCTGGAGCTGCATCTTAAATGCAGATCCCAGACTTTAGTGATGTTCCAGTTTCATTGGTCTGTTGAACTGAAGAACTTTTTAATTCATAGTAATATGACTTGATCAATATTTGGCTAAGACTGAGCACCTTACTTAACTTGAATGACAGCAGTGTGTATGCTAATCATACACGATGCACAAATAAAAATGCAAATCTGTCCTTTTTTCTAGACTTCATTATGATACTATTTTAATTTTCTTAGATTTCAGTTCTTACCATACAGAGTGATGAAAAGGATGATATAATAAGAGACATCAAGATACAGCTGCAGGAATCAAAAAATAAGATTGCTGACTTAGTAGAAGAAAAAAGTAAGAGTTCTCTCTGCTGTATTAAAATGTAACTGGCGATAGGAAACAGGTCCATGATAGTTTTACCCTGCTACTAGTCAGCAGTAGAATTTTGAGGCCTTGAAGACCATTTTTTTGTTTGCTTGTTTGGAAGAGAAACTGCTAATGTGGGATCAGGACTGGCAGTGTAATCTGCATGTGTATGAAATCTAGGCCCTTATTTCATAGCAAAAGTTTTCTCTTTAGACTTAGGTTATGCCCCCTGTTTTTGTATTCACATTACAGCTTCATTGTCTGGGATTTTTCTTCTCGAAGTCTAGTGTGAACTTGCTGTGCTACTGCACAGGTGACATATACCTTGTCATTCCTTTTCTGTAAGAGAAGTGTTACCAGGATGCTGTATAACCCTATCCCTGTTCTGGACTTTTTTCTGTTTCAGTTGGACTTGTCTAGTAAGGATGGCATGGTAATAAGAGTTTTTCCTGGTTACTGGATTGATCTGTTTCAAATCAAGTTAGTGAAGGGTCTTAAAAGTTTACTATTTATTCAGTAGTCCATTGAGTAGCCTTGTCCTGTGTTCAGCAAGACATATTTTCACATCTTTGCCAAATAACCCACCAAAGTTTTACAGCTTTTAAATGGAATCTTATTTGCAAATAGGCAAATAATTGGCTGAGACTGGAAATACAACTATTTTGGAAGGGTTCTTTTTTAAGGATGAGTCAAGTAGGGACAGCTTTTGAAGACTGCAAGGGGAAAATACATGGCTTGAGTTTTGCAAACTTAGGTGCCACTGAGGAAACTTAAGTTGTAAGAATGTATCTATCTGTAGAATAGAAATGCTAACATTGTTTTAGTAAATATCCTGTTTTTCTTAAGTGTATATATTTTTGCTTAGGATGTGAGGGAGAAATGTTAAAGGAATCCCAGACCAGTGAAAAACATTTGAGGGCACAACTGGAAGAGGCCAAAATATCACTGCAAGAAAAAGAGGTATAGCTGGCTTATAATTTTCCAGTATAAATTAGATGAGCAATTGCATAAATAATTGTTGATACTTTAGATATGAAACAATTGTAGCTGTTCGTTGTGAAATATGCTTAGAAATTACATAATTTTTTTTTTAAGGCTACTCAAAAGAGCTTAGAAACTGAATTGCAGACTGCAGTGAAAACCTTAATTCAGGTCACTGGAGAAAAAGAAGCACAGGTGGAAGAATGTGAAAAAGCTAAGGCTTTGCATGCTTCCATGGTAGAGGAGTTTGAGACTTCCATTTCCAATATGAAAAGCTTGCTGCAAAAAGAGCAAAATAGGTAAATTAATCAGTTTAAATCAAAAAAAATTAACTTAGAGGTAAAATACTAGATTATTGAGCATCTGGGACTAAACTATTATATAATAGTTTAACCTGTCTGGTTATTTGACTTCCTAGCACTTGGAGACAGTTTGGGTTTGTGTGTTGCATATTTCTGTTTTTCATAAATACAGATTTATGTATGCATGTATTTGTTTACTTCTGTGACTGCTGTTCTGAAGTTGCAGAAGTGAAATTTGGTACATGTTGCAGGCAGATGCATCGTCTGCCTGTTGAAAGGCAAATGTTCTTTAAATGTGCACGGTAAGACTTTGTCTTGCTGTCCTTTAAGTTTCAAATTCAGTGCTTTGTATATACATTTCTTTTTTTTTTAATTACTATTTTATTAGATTGGAGAAATATGAAGATGAGTCAAAGCTGCTTACCTTGGAGCTCCAAAATAAGTCTGCTGAACTGGGTAAGATCTGTAGAAAGAAAGAAAACAAGTTAGGTAGTAATTAAATGTTCTATGCTGTTTTCCTGAACGCGAGACTGTCCCTTTTGCTTGGAAAAATGGTTTTACAGTACCCTGTACCTGTCAGGAATGCTTACATTTATTTTACTCATCTGCCTCCCCTTTCTTTGGTAGTCATTGTAGCTGGCAACAGTCACACAGCAGTGCCGTGCTGACCTCCACTAGTAGGGCCATACGTGCATGGATTTTCCTGGGACCCATTTTGGTTTCTCTGCTCTCCTGCAGTTCAGAATGTTAATGCTGCAGACCTGATGGGGAAGGTAGCGTTTGACTGCTGAGCAGTAGATTCTAGGAATGACTTCCCTATCTTGTAGCAGAGACAGAACACTTGCATTAGGCTTTCCTGCAGGCCACTCTCCCCATGCTGGATGTAGAATCGTGCTGACAGCAATTAGCTTTAAATATTGCTGTGATATCCTGTGATTTATAGATCTGCACTTCTTAGCCCCCAAGTGAGAGATCTGTCTTCAGCGCGGCTTTCCCAGTGTGCAACATATGTCTCTAATTCTGATGATATATGAACAATATCATTTGATGCCCTTGTATGTATTGAGGGCATCTAAAGAGAAGTGTTCAAAAGTCAACTCCTAATGCTTGTCTGGAACAAGGTAAGATGTGACCTGTGAGGATTCCAGAGCAGAAATGAGTTTGGTGTCCAGTGCTTGCAAAAAAATATTGGTAATGTGAAAGTGCACATAGGAAAAGACTTTGAAGTTGCTAGTAAGTGGTTTTCTTTTTCAGCATAAACGTGAGTATCTTCAGTAGTCCAGAATTTTTTTCTGGAAAAATGCAGATGCATCAATACATGGAGATTACTCCATTTTTTATGGTCCATGGTTTATTTGAAACTGTGGAAAACACAATAGGCTCTGAATTTTATTTAAGATTAATTAATAGTTTATCTTCAGGTACATATTTGCTAATGTCTTTCTGAATAGTTTTATCAACTCTACATTTAGATGAGGTCATAATTTAGCTTCACAGTTTCTGAACTTGCTCCAACTAATTTTAAAACTTGGGTACTGCAAAGGGATAAATGCTTTATACTGCCTGCTAAACACGTGAAATCATATCTGTTCAATTAATTTTACATTGCATGTGCTGTAGAAGAGATGACTAAACTAAAATGTGACAAAGAAATGCAACTTGAAGAGCTGTCAGAAACACTGGTAAAAGTTCATTTTATTAGTCTCATGGCATTTACTTTCCATATGATGTCCCTCTTGCTTTTTAACTCTCTTAAATGGCATATATAAGCACTGTCTAATCTGCCTTAATGTTGCTAGTAAACTTTGACTGTCTTTCAGATGACTTCAGTTGTTTTCTTTGAAGACCTTGATTCTTTCCACTGTTTTACTGGTTTGGTTTCGCTTTGGTTTGGTTTTTCCTGTCAAGATTTATGGTCATTTCCTTTTTCATTCACACCTCTTCAAATGCCACTTTCTCTGGGTAGAAGATTACCCATTTTTAGTTATGCCTGGTATGCACTCTTTCCTCATTCTGAAACTTCCTGAAAAATAATTTTTTTAATGCAATGAACATCAGCTCAACCCTTGTGAGCACCACACGTGACATTTAAAGCTGAGGCATCAACTGATTTTCAACAGTAAAGCTAATTCCTCGGGTGGCTGATTTTGTCAGTAGTTTTGCAGACACGTTAGTTAGGCTTACAAGGGAGGACACATTCAGCACTCGTATCAGAGTTCAATATCTCACACTATTGCCACATCACACCAGAGAGACGTAAAGATTCAGTCTGGCTAATTTGTGGCATGTATGTAATCTTGTTCCACTTCAAAACTTTCTGTTGTCAGTTCATTTCTGATATCTTTCGTGACTTGTGATGTATGTATATCCAATACACTTCCTTTTTCTTCTTCAGAAAGAACTCCATGATTTGAGAGGACAACTGGCTAGTACAGCTGAAAAGGAACAAAACTATTTAAACCAGCTTACGACACTGAAGACAGATCTTGAAAGAGAAGCGTATGATCATTTTTGGAAATATAGTATTAGGGGTTTTTTGGTGTTACATAGAAATTACTTTATAATGAATTGTTTTCTAATGTAAATTTTGAACCTCTTCACACTGTGACATCCATTATTTAATTATAAGTTTTCTGTATTTGTATGTAATTGTTCCTTACCTCTGACTTAGTTAACATGAAGAGAAAGTTTCTGAATTCATTGTTAACCTTGCTTTGAGCTGGGTATTGAACTACATTGTCTTCAACAACCATTGTACTTACAGGAAAGTTGACTCATTTTCTACTTTTTCTTCTGTTGCCATTTTGCATCAATGTAACTTGGCTGCAAAAGCTTAAATTTGTAGATACAGGCCTGGACTTTATTCAGTGTGAAATAGTATTTTGTAACATAAATAGAACTGAAAAGGAAATCTCAAAATTCATGTTCTTGCTTCTCTTGACCCTTTATTTTAAATTAGGCTAAAGAATGAAAAACTAACAGTTCATATCAACAAGCTTTTATTAGAAAATGAACAAATAGCACAAGAAAAAAGTGATATGGTTACAGAACTCAAGAAACTGCGAGAAAGTAATGAGGCAAGTTGTAAACTTCCATCTGTTTTTAAAGGAAAACATTCAATTTAAAATACAAATCATATGGTAAACTGCAACATGACATGGTTCTGTGGAGTATCTGAACTATTTTTTGCATTTAAAATTCAAAGGGTGTGCAGTTACACTTGTGAGTAAGGCAAGTCAAGATACGGTTTAAGATGCCTTTGAGTCTTTTAAGATGTCACCTTGAATTTTATTAATTTTACTTACATGGATCTTCATTTAGGATAGTAGAAGAAAAGAAGAAAGTACAAAGCAATTAGTTGAAAACCTGGAAGGAGCAAATGACCACTTAAGGCAAGTAAAAATAATATTAATGTACAATCTTATTAAAGGAAGTAGGCTCAGTTCTTTCGCAGTCCAAATGTTGTTCATATGCTGCTTTCTGTGATTGTTAGATTAATGCTTTGTTAAGTTATAGAGCTAAACAGAAACTACTTAGTATTGATGTTAGCCAGTTAAAAGTGGCTACAAATTAACAGTAGCTATTGCTACAGGAACAGGTTTTGCCGTAGTTTCAGATACATAAGGAGAGCTATCCTGTCCTACATTGGTTTAGCTGTAACAGATTGGAATATACTTGACTCGGGTAAGGGGAACATCATTCCATATTCCCAGGAAGTACATACAGATCAGACATTAACTTACCAGTCACTTTGCATCATTTTAAGAACATTTTCATTGATAAGAATTTCATAAGATGCTCAATACTAGCAACTCTTAAAAATTAAGTATAAATTTATTTATATTAAAGAATTATTTCTAAAAAGAAGTTAATGTTTACTAATGCATGTTAATTTTGCATTTAGAAATGAAATGGAGTCTTTGAAGGAGAATATGGCAAAGAAAGGTGAAGAGATTAAAAGCCAGCTGGATGAAAGAGAAGAAAATGTATGCTATAGATGTACTTCATTATGAAAATACATGACCTAACCTGTAGGACAAAGCCTAAATGTAAAATATGGTGTTCTGCAAAGCTCTACCTAGGGCTGGATTCTCTTACAGGGGCTTTCTTCGTTCAATGCTTTTATTTTAAAAGACGTGGCCCTTCACTGGGATGTTTTGCTCTTTACATGGAGGCTTAAAAGTCCAGATTTGTTAGACTTCAGGCAGATAACTCTGATTTCTATTATACCCACTTAGTAATAGATGAGACATGGGTTAGCTTTCAATATGTAATATGAATTTTAGTTTAAATATGTTCAAATATTTTTACTTTCTTTCTGTGGTTTCAAAGGACACCTCTTTTTTTAGCATTGTAATAGAGTTCAAACTTCTACTACAAAATACAAAGGCTTGCAATTATAATTCCAGGCTAAGAGTATTGAAAATGAAATTTCAAGAAAGGAAAAGCAGTTGAAGATTCTAGAAAATAAGGTATGAAAATTCATTTTTTCATGGACTGTAGAGAACGTCAGACAAGACTTTTTTTTTTCAATGGCTAATTTACTGTTGGTTTTTTTTTATTTCTTTCTAAATTCTACAACCACTAAGGAACTGGTTCACTGCTATTAATATTGGTGACACTGGGCTAGCAAAATTCTTGTAACACTTTGTGGTTAAAACTCCAGTCATTGTAACAGGTTACCATGTGTTTCAGTCCCCAGACTTGTGCAAATGCATGGTTAAGAATGTTGCCAGTGATTCATTTTTTTTAGGATTTTATTAATTAATGTTTGAAATATCTCTTAGTTGAATAATTTAAAGAAACAGGCAGAAAATAAAGCCAGATACACCGAAGAGCTGCAACAGGAGGTATGTACAGTTTTTTAATTCACAAATACATGATATTTTGTGGTAACTGTTACTTCTCCATATTTTTTTTCCTCTCGTATGGTATCTTCAGACAAACCTATGTAATTTATAACATTTCCTTCCTTATTTTAACTGAGCAAATTAATGCAGGAGCTTTTACTTGATTTGTAAAATTACCCTTAATTTTGCAAAATGCTATTACAGAAATAATCTCTCTAATATATTTTCATTTAGTACACTTGAAACAATGAACTGTCTCAGTTACCAATTATGGGAAAGAGTTTTGCCTTAGGTGAAATTTTGAATAACTACTGTAAAAGCAAATAACATATTTTTTGTCATGACATCCACACATTTTCTGTCAGCAGCATCTTAGTTTTTCTTCACATTCTGCACCCTCTTTTGTTACTGCCCATGAGCATTCATTCATAAGATCATGAAGTTACTATTTTGTTTGGAGAATTAATCTTGAACCTGAATGGCACAACAAAAAGAGTTACTTGCTGAAAGCTGGAATACTGAAGATTCTGACCTACCCGGTGCACTTAAATCATTACATTATTCTGTAAACTTTAATTAAAGTATAGTGTTTGTTTTATTTTAACAGAATAAGGTTCTGAAAAAGAAACTTAATGCAGAAAGCAAGAAAACAAGCATTTATGAAGGGAAGGTAGGTTTCAATACCTTGATGCACAAGATGAGGGTAAGGCACAAAGACTGAACGTTTTAAGTCCCAATGTAAGCAGGGATAGTACATGTTTAGCATGTTCTTAATTGTTTTATGGATCTGAGATACAGATTTTTACAGGGATGAGCCCAGAATTTTTGGAAAACGCTTCCATTTTCAATCATTGGACACAGGCTGGGCTATCAGACATTTGTAAGAGATGGCCATCACATCTCAAGGAATTATCTTCCCAATCAATCCCTTTCTTTTTTCGTTGATAGTGTATGGAACATTATTCAGGAATGCCACCCCATTAAAATAGAAAAGCAATTAAAAGAAATGCATATATTATACACTGTAGGCAGTTCAGTATTCTGTAGTGGTATGTCCCTGATTAGATTATTGTGTCCAGTTTTGGGTGCCATGCTTGAAGAAGAGTGTAGTCTGCTTTGAGGGTGTTCTTAAGAGAGACTTAAAAGGAAAAATTATAATGAAAATGGGAGGATAACATACCAAAACCCAGTTAGAATCTTAAATAGATTTACAAGGGAGGGAATACAAATCTCCATCTGTATCCTTTTTTTAAGGTATTCACAACATTTAGGGTGACTTCTTCGGAAGAAACTCTTCCTTATTTATTTCATTCCAAATTCTCATTAACATTAGCAGCTAAAACGAATGAATCTTCCTTGGACTCAAATAAAATTCTGAAAATAAACTATTTCTGGATAGACTGCTTTTTCCACTTCTTATTTGGGAAAAACAAACCAGAGTTCATTGTAAACATCACACAGTCATACTACTAAGTCTTAGTCTCCTAGTTATGCTTCATTTTCCTACCTTGCATTCTCTGCCAGCAATACCAAAGAGTCTTTTGTACAAAAGACAGAACAGTGTTGGATTGCTAATGGATGGTTCCCTTATGTTGGAATGTTTCCTTGTGATTGATTAGCTTCTAGCTTTAGGCCTGTGTTGTTAGCTAGGGTGCACAACACTGGTATGTGCTGGCTCTCCCATTGTGGTGTTGCCATTGTTTCTAGGAGTATCTTCTAATTCACTCCAGGCCAAAGTTCAACTCTTTGTGAAAAAAGCTGAACTTGAAGTAAACAGTTCAGTTGTATACCTGAAAAGTGACAGAGTAGTTCTGCTCAAAAATAAAAGGTACAAAAAAAAAAAATAAATCACTGGCATAATTACTTCCAAAGAAATAACAGCAATAATTCTCTGTTCTCAAAAGGTGAATAAATTACAGTTAGAGATGGAAAGTATGAACAAGCAACATAAGGAAACAGTTGATATCTATCAAAAAGAAATTGAAACAAGAAAAGTAAATGAAAATAAACTTCGTGAAGAGGTGAGAGTTGTTAATTTTTACTTTAACTTTTATTTTTTTTAATGTATGGTGATTTTATGTAGCTGAATTGGCCACAGTCCTCGTTCTTACATAGCAGTCTTACCAACATAAATGGAACTTCGTGTGTATGCACGTGAGCAAAGCTTTAATACATCAGATCCTTAATCTGAAGTATTTGTAAATGTCCTTAAAAAGAACACATTAAAAAAAAAAATTGTCAAGGTATTACTCTCAGAAATGAATTTCTTGGTATAAATAGAGCATAAACAAATTTGATTATCATTTTTTCCATATTAGTATTTTCCCACCCACACTTTCTTGATGATAATACCAAAAAATATTAGTACACAAAACTTGAAATGGCCATGTGGTTCTCAATGACACTTGTCTGCCATGGAAGAATGGATATACATTTAAGCTAGGTTTTATTTGCCTGTTTTAATAATATGTATAAAAGATGCAGGATTTCAAAAGCATCTTAAAAGCAAATGAAGACTACACTAAATGTGACTGTATATAAATTGCACCCACAGGGGTAAGAAGAAATGTAAGATTTTTAAAACTATATTGTTATTAATTATTTATGAATTAAACTTGTTACTAACAGGTAGAAAAGATGAGGTTGCTTGCTGATGAAGCAACAGTAACACAGAGAGAAACTGATATTCGATGTCAGCACAGGATAACTGAAATGGTGGCACTTATGGAAAAACACAAGGTGGAAGACTTCCCTGATTTCTGTGATTTGTAACGTGTTGAATAAAAACCTTTCAAAGCCAGGACATTATAAATTAGAAAGGGATACTTCACAATAAAGACCTGAGTCTAAGAAAATGAAGTTGAGTACATGCTTGACTTTTCATTATCTAAAAAGAAATTGAAATTTTAGAAACATACCTACCAGCAAATAAATTCCATTTATCTAAATTTCTAGCTAATTTATTTTTATATTGAGGCTTCCTTTGATACCATCCTAAAGCAGTATTCTTCAGTATTACTTTGGGCCTCTTCTGAGGAGATTACTTAGTGAGCTTCCACAGTTTAACATATTTTAATTGACATTCCTTATTACTCTGTTTTGCAGTATGTTTAACAGATACCATTAATGATATGGCTAGCTTTTATGTGCTGAAACATGTACTGCTGCATGGGCTCTGTCAGCCCACAAAACAACCCTGCTCGTGCATCTTCATGTTCACAGCTTTTGCTGAAGCATCAGTGGTTGTTCACAGCGTTTTCTGAATATTCAGCAGAGCCTTTTTTAAAAAAAATGTCATGTTTTAATCTGTAACTGTAACATTTAGCCAAGTGGTTTGATTTTGTTGTTTTTTTTTGTTCTTTTGTTGTTTTTTTTTTTAACACAGCATGAATATGACAAAATGGTTGAAGAAAAAGATACAGAGTTAAAACTTTATAAAATAAAAGAGCAAGAGCAGTTATCATCAAAAAGATCATTGGTAAGGTGCACTCTTCAGCACTAAATAATTAAATGGAGGGAATGCTGCCCTTAAAGTGTAATGTAATAAATACCATATTTGACTTCTTCCTGTTGAACACTTGGAAGGATTGAACAGCAAACTTCAACGCACTAATTTTGCCTTACTGTTACTTTTTTTACAGCTTTTATGTGCATTAAGAAAACCCACGTTTCTAAAAAGCAATTGGAGTAGCTGTGCTTTTCTGTCCACTTTTCCCCGTAGTGTGTCACCTTCTAACCTCGCTGAATAAGATACTTTTGTATTAAAGTTGGATTCTGCCTCCCACTCTTCTGTTCTCAGAAGTGATTTTAGTTCTTGAACAGTCCTGCTCAAGTACCTGTTTCTTGGTAGTACTTAAGCTCTTTTTAAAACAAACTAACCCAATCTAGAGCTGCATCACCTTTTCCCCACCTCCTTTCTGGGAAGCTTAGCTTTGAGAAGTGTTCTGGGAGCCAACATCCCCTCAAGACTTTCACAGAAGTGTAGTTCTACAGCATCTACTTAAAACACAATATTTGTCTGGCAGTTATCTTCACAGAGCTTTCATTCAGTTATTTTATTTGTTTTTAATAGAAGGATGCGTGACTCAAGTCCACATGTTTTGGGGCTTTTGTATGTCTGTTTAATTTGATAACTGCTTCTTTGATCATGTTATTCTTGTGTTTGAATCACCCTGAAAATGAAGTGGAGATCACTCCTGGCACGCTAACTTCATGGATAAGTTAGCTCTGTTGAACAAACAGAATTTTGTTTGGTTTATAATGAATAACCTTATTAATTACCGTCTCATTTGGGACTGTTTTCTTTTTTTCTAGGTTAAGCATAGTTAACCCTATCCTTTATCTAATTGGTTTTTAGGAAAGAGAGCTGTCATGTTTGAAAAGTGAACTGTCATCTCTTAAGGAACAACTTCAAGCCGAAATTGAAGAGAAGGTATTTTTTTAATTAAATGTAGCAGTATGGGTGACATGCTTGGGCTGATCTCATGCATTGTAATACTGACATTTGTCAGGTGCACTTTTCATTCTAGGGCTTGCTCTCACTTGCTGTCTTATTTCAAGAGCTTGATGCTCTCTGAATGAATTACATCTCATTTCTGGTTGTAGTGAATGTTTTGCATTACTCCTTAACTGGGTAGTAGGGAGAAATTGAAACCCCGTGAAGAAGTGTCCAAGCTTGCAGGGATGATGTCAGGAAATTCAAAGGCTTTTACCTGGAGGTAAAAGTGATGAGATAATTGAAGGGCAACAAGAAAGGCAGGACCTGCCAAATGTGGCAGGAGTTCTGATGTAAAAGGACAAGGAAAAGGCTGTGGTATGAGACAGACAAGGGCATACTGGAGCAAATGCAGCAAAAGGCCATGAAGATCATTGGATTTTTGGAGCATTGGAAAGAAAAGAGAGACTGAGAGAGCTGGGATAGGTTATGTTCAAGAAGAGAAAGTTCAGGGGCGTGTTGTCAGTGTGTATAAATACTTCATGGGAGGGAGTAAAGAAGACAGAGTGAGACTTTTCCAGTGGTATCCAGTAGGACAAGAGGCGAGGGGAACAAAACAAAGTACAGGAAATACCATTTAAACACAATTAAAAGAGCAACTCTTAGAACTGTAAGGGCAATAAAATGGGAACAGGTTGTCCCAAGAGTTTGTGGAGTCTCCATGCTTGGAGACATTCCAAACCCTGTTGGACACAGTCCTGATCAACCTGTTGTAGCTCACTCTGTGGTGAACAGGGCTGTTAGACTAGATGATCTCCAGGGCCCCATTCCAGCCTTAACCATTCTGTGGTTTTATGATTGCTGCATAATGTTCTTCAATTGGCAAAAAGACAGCAAAGGAACATTTTAATTCAATAAACAATGCTTCCAGTTTTCTTGCATGAAAGAAAAATTACAAAAATAGAAATCTTTCTTTTTTAAATACAACTGTGATAAAATTATATCCTGTTTTCTTGTTAAAAAGATGTGGTATGTGGGTTCCTTCCCAGAGATGGGAGTACTGGTGTAAGAAATGAAACTGTTTAGAAAAATAATGTCTTTTGAATGGCGAAGTTTGACTAAATCTGGGTCACATATTTGTGTGACCTTTTTAACAGTCTGATTGTGGACAGTGTTCTGTATTTGTGTGAAGATTTGCAACAACTGAATTAAAATATTTACTTCCTATCACATAATTCTTTTTAGGAGAAGCTTGCAAAAGAACCCCTCCAAAATGTGGTCCCTGAAAAAGAAAAGAAGCACAAGGTATCTTTAGCCTTATCATTAATTAATCTTAGTATTTGGTGATATTTATCCGTATGCAATCTAGCTGAAGTTTCATGCTAATTTATGTACACCCAACAAAAATCACTGAAATGCATTTAATTTAAACCTTTTTTTTTCAACCTTAGAAAATACAAACTTATTTTCCTGAGACTCCTAAACCTTATTTAGATCTGGACTGTGAATCTATTAATGTAAAAAATAAAAAGTCTCCAAATGACATTCCTATAAAAGTCAACGTGATGGAAAAGAAAAAAATGCCTCCTTCAGTATCTGCCAGAAGTCCCTTGGGTAGTGCGTCATTAAAGGTTTGTAACTCATAACAGTGAATTGTTCTTCTCTGTAGATGCCTGTTTATTTATTTTTGTTTTGATAAGCAGGGATTTAAAAGGTAGATAGCCCCCCCCAAAAAGTATTCTGCAGGAAATTTCTTTTTTTTTTCTGTGTTGGGGTCTTCACATTTTTGGATGGAAAGATGATTATTCCACAACATCTCTCAAGTGTCTTCCTGAATATTCATTCTGTAAATTACATTACGACTTTGGTTTTAGATTCTATAATTACCACTGAAAAATATAATTTTAAGCGCCATCTTGTTCTTTTCCAGACATATATTATAAAGACTCCTCCAGTAGATAAACTGCCAAGTGAAAGCACAAATCTGCATTCAGAGCAGTGCATGAGGAAGAAGCAAAAAGTGCTTCTGCAGCTGGATGTTCAGTCAGATAGCTCTGAACGCAGTGACCTCCTGGTAAAAACAGTGTACTTAGAGTTCTTTATGCACACTGGTATAGCTAAGAATTGATATAAAGCATGTGGAGTTCTCTATCCAAGACAATATGTTTATATATTCATTTATTTCATTGTTTTTTTCTGGAATTGTATTTCCAGGTACATAATTGGTAACTTCATAACAGAGTACTACTAAGCAAAAATAATATATTAACTTCTGTAATGATTTTTATGTTGTTTTTATTGAATTATTGAGGCTTCATAGTAACATCTTATTTTTTTTCATACTCTAATATTTCTATGGGGGAAGAAAATATAGGTTTTTTAATATAATGTCATTAAGTAACTTTTAAATTTTTATTTTAAGAGCATAGTTTCAGAGGAAGAAATGTTTAAAAAATTGTACAGCGATTACCCTCAAGCTTCACAGTTATATTCCATGACACCAAAAAAGGTACCTTAGCTTCTCTTCATATAAAAAAAAAAAAACCCAACTAGTAATCAAATTGGTTGTAGAAGCTAAAGGGTGGCTTTATTTTTCTTCTTAGAAACCAACTACACCAAACATAAAAGCTCCAGGCTCTGCTCTGAAACTTACAACCATGAGAAAAATGCGTGAGGCTGGGTGGACTGCAGTTTCCAAAATGGACAGGAAAAGAAAAATGAAAGAAGCTGAGAAGTTCTTTACTTAAAATGAAACAATTACCAGTGCCCTGGCATTACTCAATTAGTACCCAGTAGTAGTGTTCTTTTGGAGTTAGTACATCGTTGCATTTTTGTCATCCTCAGTATGTTTAGTGCCACATTCATTTCATTTATACACAAGTTTATAGACACAACCACATCCACCTGCAGAGCATTTTCTACATTTCATCCTCTGTAGTATAGAAAGTCAGGAGACAAATTGGCCCATTTAAATATTTTGAAATAAGTATTAACTAGATAGAAAGATGCTTGAATAAAAAAAAAGAAAAGGGAAAAAAAAAGCCTGGCATTAGAACTGGTTTTACAGAAATTAGGTTTTGTTCTTTTAAATTTTACTCTTTTCTTAATATATGATTCCCAAGAGGATAGTATTTAGTGAAAGAAATACTGAAGCTGTTAAAATGCATGTGCTTTCACCTGAAGTTGTCTATTTTTGTTCATTTTAAATCTTAAACTGTCTTTTTGGACTGTTTTGTTTTCAGTAGCTGCTATATTTCAGTATGTTAGAACAGGTCTGAAGTTCTCAGTTTTAATTTTCAGTAGAATTACTTGGGTTGTAAAAGATTTGAGCTTCATAAGGAATAAAGTATGCACCCATGTTTTAAGATTGTAAAAACAATGTCGAGATCTTAATAAATTGTTTTTCTGAAACAAAGTGTGGGACCAAATGTTGTTGTTGCTTTATGTATTAGAAGGCAGATCACCAGGTTGCCTTCCGAAGGACTAACAGCTGCTGCCACATAAGTGTAAGAATAGTTTAGAACAACTCCTATTTCTGCATTAATTCTTGTTTATTCTTGGTCTCACAACAACAAAAACCTCCTTCAGAGCCTAAAGATAACACGAAAACTACAGGTATATCTTAAAATATTATTTAAAAAATAAAAGTCCTGGATTCATCTGAAGTGGGCAGGAAAACATTTGTATTTCATTGGGTTTGTGTAGCAAATTTATGTGTAGGCTGGTAGTTTGGGTTCCTTATCTGTTTGGGTTCCTTATGGGTTCCTTATCTGTTGAGGAGTGATATTACTAACAATTTTTTTTCTTGTATGTGATTGGCAAATACTCTCCAAAGATATGAAAGAATACACTGGCTTTTCTCCATATTTGGAAATGCAATGTATTAAGCAAGCAAATTTTCTGAAGTTGGAATGACTTTTCTGTTGGAAAGATATTTCATATGTTGCAGAGTATTGAGGTTTTATCATTTATCTGCTTAAAAAGTGTAAATTAGACTAAGTGCAGAACAGAGAAGCTGCTTGTGACACACAAATTCCAGATGCCTCTTCTTTCCAAGGAAGATTATTTTACCCTACGTAGTGTAAAATACTCCATTGAAACCTCTCCCAGATACTCGAACTGTTTATTTTTTGATGGGATACAGAGCATGTTGTGCAAAGTCAGTTATTTTTCATTTCAGTTTAAGATGTTACTAATCTCTCTTGGGCTACTTGGCAGAAAAAAAGCAAAATGCAGTCACCAGAGGCACAGCAAGTATGTGCAGTTTGTAATTTATTTTAATAGGGGGTGGTGTTTTATTTTCCAAGAACTAAAGACTTGCCAGTGTTTGTTACTTCATTTCAAGATGGCATATTTCTAACCTCAACTCGCTGTTGTTGACATATTCATCAGATGTGCAGAAGAAATGACAAGAAACAAGAAGTAAGCATGAGAAATGCCAGTTAATTATTAAGAGTTTCTGCGTGTTGCACTGAGGCTTGTAATTAAAATATCTTGGGAGTGGAGGAGAGTCTGACCACTCGAACAGGTAGGATTGCAAGTGTGTACTGCCCACGTCTAGATTCAAATGGTAAGTAGTCGGTTGTCGTGGCAGAGTTGTGAATCTGTGGTGCATCGTATAGTCAGTCGTCTTGGCTTCGCGAGTCATGCGGTGTATTGTATAAATCATCTGCAAGATGACAAAAATACTATTAGTGCTACTACAGAAAGCTTCCAGGAAATGCAATCAACTAGGGGTATCTTGTGTATCTTAGAGTAACAGAAGTATCTAGCACTTTCCAAAGAAATGAAACCAAATACAAATACATGTAAGCCAAACAGCAAATAGAATTATAAAGCATTTTCAGACCATAAATGGAGACTGTTGGCATATGATATGCTACAGAGAGAACTGCTGGTTTAATCTGTGCTTGATAGGAAATGCTGCAGCTAATCCTAGCAAAGAGATGAGCAGTCATCTGTGAATCTATAAATTAGAGATGAACTCTGTTTCAAGCTATTACAGGGTGACTTGCAATAGACAAATTAGCTTTGAAAATTCAGCAGCCACGGTCTGTTTAAATGCAAAACCACTTGTTTCTATGGCAGCATGTTAGGATCTTGCTTCCTTTTATCAGTGGAGGTCTGCAATGGGATGGGGTTGGAAATAATTCTTCCACCAGCACACTTATCTTTTAGAGGTCTGACTGGCTTTGTCTGATTTTCTTCATCAGCCTAATTTCTAATTCTGTGTTTGCAAGCATGGACATGTTTTTTTCTTTCAATATCTCTAGTGCTATATGCAGTGGAAACAAGAGTTACTCTGCTCTACAAGTTAACCTGCTGGTAAGATGACAGTTTTCATTGTGCCATACTACTAACAGAGGAACAGTGAGTAGCAATAACATGCGACAGCTTCTTATTCTTCCTATCCTTTTCTTCAGCATTGGTCAGTGACAGAATCCTATTAATTTACCTGAATAAACTTCTGTTAGGCACTGAGTATCTCGGGCCTGTTACAGAGAACTGAACCCAAGAATTTTATGATTATTTGATTCTATTTACTGAGATCACTTAAAACACTTGTGCAACATCAGCATACTGTCTTTTGCTTAATTAAAGTGTAAAGTACTGATATCAGTGAATGGATTGGTTTGGTTAAGGGAAAGGTTAAAGATAAATAATTAACAGTCTGTCTGGCTGTTCCAAAACAGGGCTACAAAGCTGATGGCTGTAAAAGCACATTAAAAATTTCTATCGCTCTGCAGGTCAGCAGGGGAACAACCAGCGAAATGGATCTCTAAGCATCAGACTTTTAACTGTGGATGGGATGTTAGAAAACTGTATGGAAGAAACCTTGGGCACTTGCAGATCACCACACTGGTCTTTGTTCTGTCACAGTCCTCTCTTGGTGGTCCCAGTATGTAGTGGGATTTCACTCCCACTGAGTGTTCAGTGAATGAGCTCTATGGTCATATGGGCAATCAAGAAGTTGTTTTTTCTACCAGCTTAACAGTTTGTGTAAACAGATGTGACTGTGTGTAATCCTCTGGTGGTGTTTAGTGCATCTCTGACAGATGGGTAGGCTCGTGTGGTGCCAGCAAAGAAAATGTTTAGTGTCCATACCAGTGTGGAGCTGACCTGAGTATGAGAAGCAGTAATCACATCAGTCTCAAGGTCTCCCCGAACTAATTTATTCTGCTTCCAGATAAATGAATTTTCATTCTTAACACTTGATCAGATATTTCTGTAATGCACTTGCAGAGCATTCAGAGGCTGGGTGAAATAGTTGCAGTGAGTAAACACACTGCTGAAATTACACTGCCTGCTCCAGTGATTAATAATTCCTGATGTTATAGTCAAAGAGACCGAGAATAATTTTTGAAATTTAAATTTATTTGAGGCAAAGGAGCAAAGCAGCGCTGGGCAGCCGGGGAGTCTCCTGCTCCACCAACTGTCTGCACCTTGCAGATTTTCAAACCCCTTTTTATAGCCTTTCGAGAAGTCCCCCCCCTCATTATACAGCTGGTCCGTTCTTCAAGCTATAGTACATTGCAAATGTTCTTGTTTTGCTAGGTGGTCGTTTGTCCTTTCTTAATGATCCGTGCTGATTTTGAAACACTCCATCTTCTTC
>JANHFX010005565.1:0-50964 GCA_027560015.1 Chloroceryle amazona
TTTCAAGCCATTTCTGTGCAATACTATAAGGTATAAAGGACTATAGATTCCCCCTTCAATTCACATCCCCAGTGCTGTTTTGGAGAGATTGATTTATTTTTTTTTCTCGCAAGCCATTTTGAATCATTTACTGTGGTGTTTCTATAATTGTAGGCATATGAACCTATCTGCTGCAGAATGAGTGTCACGTGCAGCCCACACCTGTATGGACTGGCAAGTATGCAGCTATACGCTCACCTGGGTCAAGCTCTTTGTGGCAAATTTATACGTGCTTTGAAACTAAGACCAAAGCTTAAAGGTATTTAACAACCTAAAGTTGTGAATTGGACATTCTTTTGGATTTTTCAAAAGCACACAGGCATAAATCTCCTACTAGATGCTTATCTTCATCATTAAGCCCCTAAATTACATTATAAACTTGTTGCTTAGGCTTTTTTCTTTTCCTTAACAAATTACTTAAAACCAGTCCTGCCTTTCTCTGAATGTATTGCAAGTATGCATCAAATGCTTTGGCAGAATTATGTTCATGCTGCAAGCTATTTGGAAAATGCTAATTTAATCTCCTCCCTTTTGTTATTCATGAGTGCAGCCATTCACCTAAATCATATTATTATTTCTGCCTTCTCATTGGCTGCCTAAATGTTTTACCAAGAGAATTATGAGCATCAAAGATAATAAGCAGCAAAGCCCAGGTGATTTGCTGCTGATAAGAATTTGAGGATAATAGTTGTTCCTGTTAAAATTCACTAAACTTGTAATTGATCTTGGCATATTTGTGGCTTCCATGTCTTTGCATCTAATATAACCCCTGTCACCAGAAATCATGGGCTGCTGCATGCTCATTCACAGGAGTGTTTGCCAGACACTTTTTTTGTGCTGTTGATTGCTTCACGTGACTGATGGTTCAATAAGGTCTGCACTGATGAACCTGGACACTTAAAATTATTGCCTTATCCTGTGCTTTGGAATTGAAAGAAGTATTTAGATGCCTGTGTACACACTTAGGGGCTTAATGACAGACTTACGAGCATACTAGTAATTCAGTGCTGAAGACTAGTGTGTGCTGCCTGGACAATTATGTCAATAAATTAACTTTGCTTTCCAGGTTTAATTTTAAATTGTGGCAATTTCTTACTTTTAAAATATGACTGAGATAATAAAAATGAACTAACATCCAGGTAACAGTTAGGCCCAAATCAGTGTTGACACTGTGTGGTAAGAAAGATAAATATTTACTTCATGAACACCTGCCAAGCTCACAATTTCTGTGAAAACATGAGATATTAGAAAAGCAAGCAAAAGGCATTCTTTCACAAAATTGGTATTCTGGTAACAGACATTTTTCATGGGTGTTCTTCAACAGAACTACATTCTATTTTACAGAGAAAAATACTTTTGAAGAAGTGCTTGGAAAGATTTGTCTCTTTTGACCAGAGTGGAAGATGAGCACATATAGTTTTGTCTGCTCTGTGTTTTTTTTCCAAAGACTACATCTATTTTTCAAATGTTCCAGGCTTGGTGCATCATTAAGGTAACAAGTGGTTAGCATCATTCCCTGCCCCTCTGGCACAGTATCTCCCTGAAAAGTATCTGAAGCTTTGCTCTTCTAGATAAGGAGGTTAAGCCAAGAAGAGATATGCTGCGCTTTTTACACTTGTCCACTGCAAACACATTTTGCATCCTCCTGCATTGTTTACTCTGTATAGGCATGGGGGGAATTTTGTGATTTTTTTTTTTGGTTTCTGTTTTATGACTTTTACCTGATAGATGCAGAATGATTGAGCTCCCTGACACCATAGAGTTGCTATGTTAGAGCAGATGGGCTTAACTAAGTGAAGAAAATTCAGATTTCTGTTTTCATATCCATTTGTAATTGTCTGGATGAACCTATCATCTTCTTTCTGACAGAGTAACATCACTTACTGAGAAAGACAAGGACAGCTGTACAGAGGTAAAACAGAGCCATTAAGGCAAGCCAGGGGAATTTCACTTGTGCATATTCCTCATTTCCTGTTTCAAATGGTTTTTTAGTCCTTTAAAATTACCAGGCAGACTGGCTTTGCAGATTGGTCAGTTCAGAGCTTCTCTCTAAATCAGGTCTTTCATGACCACAGCACAGAAACCTCACTTCTGCCTAATTCAAAAGCAGAAGGTTTGGCAAGTGCAGCCACAACCCATTTGCCAAGGACCTGTGGTCCTCATCAAATCAGTCACCATCACTGCTGGCAATGGGAAGTTGTTCCCACTTAGAAAAAGGGCTGTGTCTGAGGATCCCAGTGACTGGGCTGTAGTTTTAACCCTACCAGGACTGTTTACACTAAAAGTGGAGAAGTGGAGCATCATTGTTATCCACTGGTGGCAGTGACTTCCTCTGTAGTTCGAGCATTTAAAGTGGTCTTTGATCTTTCACCTTCCCTGTGCCATAGCACAGACCCTTAACATTACCACCAGGTAAAGATAGGAAACATTTTTATCATGATGCAGTACAGCTGCAGTGAGAGCAAAAAAGGAGAAAGAAACTCTCCAGTTCTGTCCCTGCAAAACAGTGTCTTCCAGTATCAGTACAGACCTCTGTTATCTTCCCTATTCCTCACTAGACCCAAGGAAGAAGTCCTTTCTGTCCTTGTAAAGTGATGCTCTTGCAAGAGTAGCCAGGCACATGGCCCACTGTTGGCTTTGAAGTACTTTAGTAAGGGCTTGCCAGATTGCCAGTCTCATGGTAAATGGGAGGTATATGTTTCCTTTTTTGCCTAAGAATTTAAACACCCCAAACAACAGAGGGATAAAACAGGTATCAGGGCACACAGTGGGCCTCTCTGTCCATAAGCCTGCAGACTGAGTGCAAACTACCCTAAAAGCTTGACTATATTTATCTGCTAACATTAGATCCCTTCAATGTGACTGCACACTGCACTGTGAAACACAATGCAGTAGAAAAACAGGCCACTAGTAATGCATCTAGAAAAGGTTGTTTCCATTTCCCTGGCTGTTCTTTACCTGCCTCAGTTCAAATTAGATGATCGTTACAGCTATTGGCTTCATTCCATACCGTGTTACCAAGCTGCTCTCTAGAGATATTTGTTTCCAAACCTCAAGTTAGTTCCTTTAAATTTAACCTGAATTAAGGAGGCAGAGGAGGGGAAAGTGAGTGGTGGTCTCTTAGCAAAATAAGCTGTCCATGTTCCAAATTTCCCAAGGGGTCATTTTTTAATTAAAAGGCAGCAGTTCTGAGAAGTAGAGCAGACGTACATGACAGAAGCCCTTCCCCAAGCCAGTACCTCATTTCTCTTGCCTCTTTACGCTTCTGCAATTCTAGAAAAGCCTCTGTTGCATGCTAACCATTCTGGCTGTAATATCTTCACAGTGAGTTTAGTTTTTTTTCCTCTAAAGCCTGGTTTTTGAAGAGTGACTAGGCCAGATAAAAAGGACAAAGCAACTTAGAAATATGATTTCACAGAAATCTTGGCAGAAGGTGAGCATGATCCTGCCAGATTCTTTGCAGATGCAGGTGGAGCCTGGTAAGCCATCCAGCTCCCTCCTTTCAACCTTACACAAAGGCAGTCCTTGGCTCCTCCCAGGCTTTCTGCCCACACCCCTAACCCCACATCTCAAGAGTGGTCGGTGAAAGCTGCCTGTCTTCCCTGCCAAAACACTGAGTGGGATGAATAAGAAGGAGGTGGAGGTGGCAGTGGCTGGCTCCTGCCCACCATTGCCATGTCAGGCTCTCTGACATCCCCTTCAGGAGAGCAATAAGTAAGGAAAAGACTTGCTTCCCGTGCTGTCAATGCACTACTAAAAAGACAACTTCAATGCCTTTACTCTGTTGCCCATTGAAGACCTTCCCTCCTGCTTCTCAACAGCTTGTTTTGCCATCTGTGCAATAAATATAAGCCTCAGGAGAAGGACAATTTGCAATGTATATCTACTTAAACTGCTGTTGTAATCTACAGAACTCCTTCTCTGGTTTCTCATATATATAAAAATCTCTGTATTTTGGCTATGTAGTGACTACAGCCTTTATTTTTATCCTGATGTAATTCCACCCTGTAGTACAAACATTTACCATATGAATGTATTCAAACCACAATTTCCACTGCCCAATGCACACTGTGAAATTTTCCCCCATGCTATCATGTTTTAAGGTCAATTCCATCAGTTCAAACATTGATTATTCATTATATCAAGTATCTGAGCTGTTAGCTGATGACAGCCAAGAAACCAGAAGCTGTCTTGAGACTTGTCTTCCTATCAGCTCCTACAGCTGAGTGATGTGGGATTTTCTCTCTGCCATTGAAACTATTAGGTTGCTGCAGTTTGTTTGGTTTCAACTTACCATAATTGCTGCCATTTCCATGGCTGATTTAGGCTATGTTTGAAGTAGATGTACAATACAAAGTGTGCTGCGTGTGTAGCTGCTCTCCATGTGTCAAGAAAGTAGAGAGGGAGAGTGTGTGTATATGTGCATTTGTGCATATATATAAACATCTGCCATGTAACTGTCTTCTACTTACTGATGTCTCTGAGGAGTTTACGAAAGGCAGCTGACTACCTTAAATGCTCTCACAGTGATAATCATTCAGTGTCCTGCTACTGGGGAATTTAGTTTTGGTTGGGTGGGAGCTGACAACACAAGCAGGGAAGAAGTAGGGTAACTAGTAGAGTTTATTTAACATATGTATAGTTAACAGGCCTCAGGTCATAAAGGTGTTGAACATGGAAGTGTATGTGGATGTGAAGTTATCAGGACAACATTTATTCATGGTCCTGGGGCTCTTGTCCCTCCTTGAGGCCCTGTCATTCAGTGCAGTCCCAGAGATGCATTGTAATGTTGATGCATTACACAGTGCAAGGGTAAAATGACACTGATCACAACTGTGTTACACAGGCACCTGAAGAGTATCTGTCAAAAGGGAGAATAGTGAAATATAGTGCAATATAGTGCAATATTCAATAATAGAAATGGGACATATAAAAGTAGGGTAGATTAGGTGTCTTGTTTTCCATTAATAAAAGTATTTATAGTCTTTCTGTGAGGCTTACCTTCCCTATGCTGACCTGTGGTGACAGTCATCAGAATTTGTTCTTTTGAATCTCCAGGAGGTACTCATGTGAGACAAAGAGGATGGAGGAAACCAGAGGCTTTTTTGAAATCATATGAGGACCAGTGAAGGAAAGAGTGTTCATGGGCCAGAGAACATCCCTTTTCTTTGAATCTCATTCCTTTTATCAGCTGTCTCTAGCTTGCAGAACACCTGGGAAGCACCACAGCATATCATCTATCAAAAATACATATAATAACATATAAGATAAGACAGAGAAGTCTGGAAACATGATACATTGAACTAACTGGTGGCTGGACTGGAGGTGGTTTCTCCTTTGTGTATGAAAGCCCTGCCCATGATAGCAATGGGATACAGGCTGACATGTTTCATTTCACATACCAGTTTTCCTTGATGAGAAGAAACAGTTATTTCCTGTCAAGTAGCTTACCCAGAGATGGATACTACACTGAAAACAGGGGTCGCCACTGTCCCATTGTCACTTGTGGAGGCACTGAGTGTGAATCCTTGTTTCTGGTATATCCCAGCCTCACAGAATGCCCCAAGGCAGGGCTTCTTCAACAAAGCAAGGAGCAGGCCTGCTTAAACTGACAGCAGCTATATGCATTTCTTCTCTGTGAATGTAAAATCACCCAGACTCAGAGTACAAGGACACAAGGACACATCTCCTGGGTGTGTGCTGAACTAGCCCACCTTGTTTCCAGCCCTGGCCAGCAGTAGATGCCAGCAGAGGAGTGGAGGAACAGGACTTGAGTACAATAAACAAGTGGTTACACCTCTGCGGACTAGCCCTTGGCCCTTGAGTGACCATGGCCACAGAGATTTGCCTTGCTGTGGCTCAGGCAGGAGGAGGCTGAACCCCAGGTCTGACCCAGAGGTGAGCTGTTTTGACTCCCTTCATCTTTTTTTTTTTTAAGAATTTGGATAATTTGGCCTTGGTACCGTGGTCAAGTGTGTGCTTTAAGATCCATAGGTTAAATGACGTATAGAGGCTGAACATTGTCAGTGTATATCATGGTGTACAAGGATACAAAAACTCAGGGTCTGGCTTCAGACCAGTTCATGTCTCCCAGATGAATCCACACACTGCATCACCTACCATCACTTGTGTGCAAACCTGTGCCCCTGCTTCCATAGAGACTGGTCAATGCCTCCCATTCACTTTCTCACCATCCACCCCGGCCCTGCATACACTCCCTGTCTCCTCCCTTTTTGCTGCTGCTAGCTCCTCCCTTGACACTCTGCCTGCCTTCTACATCAGCCACCACTGTCCCACACACTGTCTGATGCTACTGGCCTGAGATACCAAGATACACTGATTTTTTGTTTAAAATCTGAGCAATGACTAAGCAGCAGCTGATGTAAACATGTGAGTTTATTTTTGTTCCCATCTGTTCTCTCACTCACTGTTAGGATTTGGTCTGTTGGAGAAGTTTCGCTGATGGAGAGATGCCTTTGGTAGAGCAAGGACTTGAGCTCAAACCCTTCTGTTTTGGGGATAGGACCAGATCTCCCCTGCCTGTCTTCTCCACTCCCACATCTCGGCTCCCAAGTCTCTGCTGATACTTCAAAGACCAGCACTGCCTGCATGTTCAAAAAAACACTGTGGGAGCCAAATGCAGGTGACAGCTACAGCTCTGCAGAAAAATAATGGTGGCTGCCTAACACAAACTGTCCTTTGCCAGCATCACCTTTACCAGACCCTCTTTCTCCATCACTCAGTGAATGTTTCGTTTCAGTATCTCATGGTACACCCCCTGAAGCCCTTCCTACCCCTACAACTGCAGGAGCCAGGCCAGAGTGTGACTCATTTCTAAGGATACATTTTTAAAGCAAAGTAGTAACACATCCTATATAAGGAAACTATTCAGTCCTTTACTGAGAGCACCTTTTGCTGACCTGAATGAAATAGCAGGTTGAAAAGCCTTTTGTTTTTCAGACTGACATTCAGATCATTTAATTTTTGACCCACTAGTCCTCTATCCAGGCTAATACATTTTTGGGAACACTACAGAGGGACTGTAGATGCTATATTTGATGATGCTGACCATAACCAGAAGCATTTCACAGAAATGACTGCTGGCAGCTGCAGTGCTGACTGTGGAAAAGCATAGTAAACATAGGGAAGTCACAGTAGCAACTGCAAACTAAGGCTAAAACAATGATGAATGTACACACGCATTTGCAACACAGACCTCGTTCTACCATTCATGTGTCTCTGCTTCATGCAGTCCTCTTTCCCCATCATGTCCTCACAGAATTCCCTCCAAGACCCCACGCTCAGGGTGGAAACCTCAGCTGGGTACATGGTGCACCAACCAGACCCAAACTCATTTTAGAGGGAGTGGCCACCAGTTGACCATGCAGATGTCCTGTAACAAGCCAGGTAACACTCCCACACCTCACAAAGAATAAGTGATCTCCATAAGTGTGTCACCTGAGGTTTCTTGTTATTTTTTTTCTGTTGCTGTTGTAGTTGGCTGTATGCTTATCCCTGCCCTGGAGCAGAGCTCATGGGTCTCACTCCACTGGCAGCACAGCAGATGGTTCATGGTAACCACAGTCAGACCAAGCTGCATACCACATCTAGGTCTACAAAAGCATGGTTGTTTTTATTCCCTGCTAAAAAATAAATAAATTTGAATTAATTGAAAGATTGTTGGAGAGGAAAGAGATCTTTCTTTTTGCCTTAGGAGGAAGTGTTTGCAAATGTAAATGAAGATTAAGGAGGTGAAACTGAAGTGGACTTTTTCAAATAAGAAAAAGATGAAATACTTAAGAATGCCCCTGAAACATTTTGTTCCAGAGAGAGCAGAGGATAAGAAAGTCATTTCTTCAGATAAATTTATTGCACCATTTGTGACACTAACATCTCTTCAGGGCACGAAAAGAAGAAATAAATCTGTGATGTGGGGAAACAGATTTTGTAAAGCCCTACATCCGAAAAAGCCAAAGCCATATGTTGAATGGAGGTAGGGCATAAATCATTTCCCCATTGCTATAGTTGTTTCAGGGAAATACTATACCTCTTCCTACACATACCCATACATTAACAGTGTTTTCTTCAAGCAGTAGAGCTGATGTAAAATCTACCCAAGCACAAGGATTTTACAGCAAAAGGGCTGTTCAAAATAACAGTCCTAATGAACCATCACAAAGGGACCTACAACCTTTATTTCCATCAAGCAATTTTTTTTTATGAACTTTTTATTTTTTTATATCCACCTTCACTTAAGAAATAAGCATAATAGGCTCAGAGGTGTGTAAATAAATATAAGTTTAATGGAATTTCATGTTAGGAGCTAAAATAAATTCTAGGGCTTACCTCAACCTGATAACACCTGTTAAAAGTAAATTACAACATTAAAATGTGATTTTGTGCTACCTACTGTGGGATAGTGGACTAGCTTGCTGTGAGACAGGAATACAGCTAATTTAGTGTTCTTTGGGAGAAAGGTTAAGAAGTTTGCAACTATGAGATTCTTGTGCTATCTGTGGCTGGAGATCAGCTGAACTGGCAGACAAATGCTGAAGGAGGGAGTCTTTTGAGGATAAGACAGTTTTGGCTAAACCAGCAAAAGCAAACAACTCTTAAATAAATCTTAAAGACCATAGTGTTCAAAGAAGACCTTTGCCTAATTAATGACAAAATTAATATTAAACTGTACACCCCTAAGTATGGTAATGAGCCTAAAGGAGTACATGCTAAACATACATGACTATGTTACTCCAGTCTCCACCCAAATCATACTAAATATCACATAGAAGGCTGGTACAGACAGAATTAGGATATAAAAATCAAAAAGGGAATACATCTCTCAAGGCTGGGAGAAGACTGAAGCAGAAAGGTCAACAGGCTGTACTCCTCTTCCTCCACCCAAAGCAGAGACACCTTCTTGGTAAGAATTGCACCTTCAATATATGGTATACCTTTTCTGGTATTACTATTGCCTGTTAGTGCTATTACGAAGGGTTGCATCTCTGACTGCATCAAATGTTACCTGGGAATTAACTTTTACTCTGTCTCAGTGCAGGTCCTTAACTGGTCTCTGAAACAGGTAAGCACATCTCAGTGCATGCCCCTTAGCCAGGGTTCTGAGACAGAATTCTCAGAATTTGACTTTGCAAAACTGCTCAATGCAAGTGCTCAGGCACTGACAGACAAACATCTCACTCACACCCTTAATGCAACACCTACAAGTTACATAATACAGGCAGACCAATCTGGAGTGGAGTGCTTTAAACAGGGAGTGACAGGGGAGAACACACATTCACCACCAGAGAGTTCATAAATTAGGACTAGAGGGTAAACTAGTGCGGGCAAAGTTGCGGTTGATGTCCCCTAGGGACTGCCTGGTTATGAAGAGGCAGATGAGACCTTTGGTCAACTGGAAGAGGCCTCTTGTCTACAAGCCATCATCCTCATGGGGAGTTTCAACCACCCCAGTAATATTCAAAGACATAATGCAGAAGGCCACAACCAGTCCAGAAGGTGTCTGAACTGCATCGATATCAACTTCCACGGGTGGTTGAGGTGCTAATAGGTGGAGATGCTCTGCTGAACATCATACTTACAGGAAGGAAGAGCTGGCTGGGAATGTGAAGGTCAGCAGCAGCCTTGGCTGCTGCAACTGTGAGATGGTACAGGTGGAGTGCAGGATTCTGAAAGGAGGAAGCTTCACAGAAAGCCTCGATAAACGACGGGTCAAAAAATCCAACTAATAAAATTTCTTTATCATGAGGGTGATCAGACACTGGAACAAGTTTCCCAGACAGGCTGTAACATCTCAGTCTTGGAAACATCATAATCTGTCTGCGTCTGGAGGAGGCCCCAAGCAGCCTGCTCTGGCCAACCCTGTGCAAACAGAGGGGGTTGGACAAGACAACCTCCAGAAGTGCCTGCCAGCCTCAGCCACTCTGTGACTCTGTAAAACATCTAAAGAAACCTTTTTCATAGTAAGACAAGATCTGACTTCCTGGAAATCAAAAGTTGCCTTAAACAGATCTGACATAAATCAAGTTAAATAACATTTGTTAAAAGAGAACAGTTGTGCAGTTTTGCAGGAAGACAATCTTTATTCACTAATAACCTCTAATGAATTCCCATAAACCAGCATGTAAAATTGCTTCTTACCAAAGACAGAACTGTAAACATCTGAAAGAATAAGGTTATACTCATGGCAGAGTGGTTAGAAGTTACCAATGGAGAGATCCACTAATGGCTCCACTCCCAACCTCTACCTTTGGTATCACATTGCACGTTCTCCCTTGTGTAAAACCTACTGGCATAGACTGGGATGTGGAAAAAAAAATATATTTTTAGTATGAACGACTCAAAATTAACAGAGTTGAGAGTTTCTGAATTCAGCATGGAAACACATTAGATCAGGAACTGGTGACAAATACTCCTTCTCCGATGTCAGGTGGATTGAGTAATGTCTGGAAAGACTATGATCCTAAAAAGAGCATCTGGACATGTCAAAACAGTTTAAAATATCCTTTCCAGAGTGTGCAAAAATAAAGTTAACTATTTGCTTCTTTGAAAATATTCTTCATACACCAATAAAACTATTACTTATTTGTAAGCTTTTCTATTTTTTTAATATAATGCTCCCAGCAGCCAAAGCTTATTTAGTATAACAATAAACAGGTATGAAGTAAACACTTTTCTTTACCTGCTTTCTTAGTGGGACATAGCTGGTTTTCAAACACTGAAGTCAGGACACTTTCTTTCTTGATCTGCATTTTTCATATGCTTACAAAAGCATTATTGAATATTTGTCAGAAAAGTTTGGACAATAAATACTGTTCTATTCTCTGGAAGTGCCCATACTTGGATGAAAGCTAAGCTACCTTTGATCAAGTCAGCCTAAACTGGAATATAGACAATAAAAACATGTTGAATTTTAATTCTCACAAGTACAAAAGACACAGAGAAAACCAATTACAGGCTTCTAGGAGTGTAATTAATTTCCCAGATTTCAAATGTCCCTCTTTGGGTATATCGGACATTCAGCACCTTCAGAAATAAAACTTTTCTGTTTGCAGAAACAGTGTTGGCATCTGCCTGGATGACTTCACTATGACTCCAGGAGACCTCTGGCATAGCTAGTGCCATTAGATTATGTATCTTTCAAATGAACCTTACTATTCACCAGACTGATAACCAAAAATTTTTGTGAGTTTGATTTCCAGAATATCTGCAGATCTAGTCTATATGGCTTGAGTTTACAGACATGCTTGCATAAACAGCAAAAAAGAAGTATGCGGTAGTTCACATGATTTCAGGAAACATGGCAGATAAAAAAATAGTGGTTACTAGGTTTTTAGTTATTCAGTTCTGTCTTGTTGACTGTCTTTGTTTTGTTACTTGTCCTGATTTCTTTGTTATTCTATTCACCAAAAAAGGCATCCTGCCAAAGATAAAAATCTCCAAAACCTCCCTTCCTCTCCACAAACAACCAAAAAAACCATTTTCAAGACAAAGGAGTAGTAAGCATTATAATTTAACTGTATGTGGCAGTGGCAACTCCTTAAATAGCTGTGTTTTAAACATCTCAATGCTCTAGATATAATCTGCAAGTATATCAAGAACACTTCTGCTACAAGAAATCTTTCATACACATCTCTTCACTCTTCCCCATTCTCTCGCTTATATTTTGTGAGGCAGATTAAGTGATCTCCATGTGTATAAAAAATATATGCACTGATTTTAGCTCCCCCACCTAGACATTTTTCATTCTGAAAAAATGTGAAAGACTCAATTCTAAGATTCCTTTTAACAAAATATCAATCATTCTGGACTGTAGTAACCCTTCTCTACTCCAAAATAAATTTCTTTTGCATTTTTGACATACGAAACAAAGCCAAAACAAAACACTGTTGTCACTATCACATTTCAATCTACAAGAAGTTTACTGTATTGTTCATTTCTCAAATGAAATTAAAAAGAAGACTATTTCAATTTTACATCATTTTAAGACTTCTACCAAGCCAAGACTCACTATTTTGTAAGTCACTTTTACTGATTTAAGTTCTATCCCAGAAGAATACTTAAGTATTTGTCTGCATGCTTTAAATAGTTCAACCTCATAAAAATTTTCCCCTCCTGAATCTCTTTTTTTTTAAAAAAACTTTTTCTTCTAGTATTAAGGTTCAGAGTTTTCATCTCACAGTGGTGACAAAAAGCAGGGCATTATAAAAAGTGTACATGGAACCCTGGTTTATAGGAAGAAATTATGTAAAGAGCTTCTGTTCTTTATCTTCATATAAACATACATGTTTATATGAAATTGGACGATCAGAATGGTAGTGAAAAAATACGTTCTGAAAAAATGCTTTTAAAACATAAGGTGTATTCCCACAGACAGACCCTAAAATACAAAATGTAACAACTTTCAGGAAAGGCTAGATGCTTATATAAACTTTGAAAACATCAAGGACAGGCATTTTGGAAGAGGTATTGAAACATATTCTCCAGAGCTTAAGCAAAACTATAACAATCAGTAATCAAGATGATCCCTTGTCTGCAAGTTCCTTACACTTTCATCTGAAGCATCTGGCACTGAGAGCTCTCAGATGTGGAATGCTAGACTAGATGATGGACATAATACAGTGTAACAGTCTCCATATTCCACTTTCATTGTGTAGAGTCTACTGGGGCTTTTTCTTCTCTGTGTAGAACCTAAAATTTTCCCTGACAACCTTCTGCACCAGCCTGTCTCATGAGCAACAGATACAAGACAAAGCAGATTTTTTTAACAAGGATAATGCTATAAAGCACAAAGGTTCAATACTATCAGTTAAGTCAACTATTAAAGCTTTTATATCCATTTCTTCTTTAAAAGAGATTGTCATAACAAAGAGCAGTAGTGAAAAGCAAGGGTTAATTAATCAAGTTTTATTCACTAATACTGTGATAAAAAGGATAGAAAAATGAAATTATTTTCTAGAGATCCTACTCCTGGAATCTCTGCTTACAGTAAATTTTCTTTCACAAGCCATATTTTTATTTTTATTTTTTAATACCAAATGTCTTAAAATCAGCACTTTAACCCAAACCAGTTTTTAAATTTTGGTCCTGACTTTTAACTGATGTGATTCAACATGTCTGTGTTTACTTCACTAGAGCCATCACAAAACAAAAGGGATCAGTTAGAAACTTCAAAGGCACCTGGTCCCTGTCCCACCTGAAAGGTAAGAATGACTGGAGGACATTATTCACAACATATACTTGTCTAAGTTCTTTTTAAAGGTGAAAAGCCAGCCTGTGATCCCACCCTTATGTCAGCTGTCTCAGTGACTCTTCCGTTACTTCAAGGTCCTTGACATCCCCCTGAGTAACAGAAAGGTAGGGTCTGAGGCACAACGACAGTGGATTTATCTGAGGCTGCAGTGCTTTTTGACAGCCTAGTAAATGTGTCCCTGCCTATTTTAATTGTGCTAAAATTTCCTAATCCCTTAATAGGACTGTTTTAAAACCCTAAGCACATCTGATATGATACTAAAATTTAAACACGCATGTGGCAAACTTAACTGAAAGCCTTCCCTTCTCCGGTGACACACAATTCTGTCTCCCACAAAAGAAAAGGTGGAAGTCTCTCACAATACAGTATTATTTACAGACCTCCAGATCTGGCTTATCCTGTCCTCAGTAATATTACATACATTAGGATGCAGATCAACTATAAAGCATTCCTTAGGACAATTGCTGTGACCAGCAGCTGCTTTTTAAATAGAAAATTAAGGTTATTCCAGACTTTCCTTCAGACGTGCAGTAATAAGTTGCTTAGCACTACGTGGCAGAGAGGCATGCAGTTATGTGAGATGCCTGGGACAGCAAGAGAGCATGCTACAATGCTGGGAATTTAAAAAATGCCTCAGAGATAAGGTGGAAGTTGCACAGATACAGAAACAGGGAGTTGTGAAGTAAGTGTCACTTTTTTTTTTTTTACCAAGGGCAAGAGAGCACTGTGGGGACTAGAACACTACGGGCTTGCCAGGGACATGGCAGCACAGGAGTCGCTGTGATGCAGGAACCCCTGTGCAACCATTTGCTCATCTCCTGTCAAAAGAAACATTTTGGTGTGTTTTACTTTAGGTAGGTCCAGGAGAGCACTGTCAGTTCCCACCACTTGATGCACCATGGCTAGAGCAGTCCCAGAGGGCACCAACTGTTTTTTAGGGGGTAAAACTAGACTGGCAGATGCATCCCAGGAGGTCACCTAATGCATTCCAGCCACTCTACAGTTTTCAAAAGCACAGTCAGTGGGCTTCTGCACCACCAGTTTCTCTCTGCTAGTCTGCTCCTCCCATGTTGCACTGGTTGCAGCTGCTGGAAGCTTGCCACCAGTCAGGTAAGGCAGGTAAGGCAAATTTATATAATAATCCAGTGGACAAAAGGCTAATCCTCATTCACCATTATGAGCACTGCTTGCTACATCTTCAGTAGCATCATCAAGAGATGAAAGAAGAGCACTGATGTACTTCTGCTACATGAGTGGTCTGTACCTGCTTATCGATAGACCTCCAAGGGAAGTTTGTGCTGCTTCACAGCCTGCAGAAAGACTCCCAATTACATATAAATGTCTGGGTAGGAAGGGACCTCTAGAGGTCATCTAGTACAACCCCCATTTGTTGATGGGTATTGGGTTAGGGATCTTTTAGGCAAGCTGGACACGAACAAACCCATGGGCCCTTATTGGATGCACCCATGAGTGCTGAGGGTGCTGGCTGATGTTATTGTTGAGCCATTCTCCATCATCTTTGAAAGGTCATGGAGAACAAGAGAGGTGCCCAAGGACTGGAGGAAAGCCAGTGTCACTCCATTCTTCAAAAGGGGCAAGAAAGAGGACCTAGAAAATTACAGGCCACTCAACCTCACCTCCATCCCTGGAAAGGTGATAGAACACCTTATTCTGTAGGTCAATTCTGAGCATGTGGAGTAAAAGAAGGTGATCAGGAGTAGTCAGCATGGATTCACCAAGGGGAAATCATGTTTAACTAATCTGATAGCCTTCTTTGGTGGCCTGACTGGCTGGTTAGATGAGGGGAGGGTAGTGGATGTTTTATACCTCAACTTCAGCAGTGTTTTTGACACTGTCTCCCATAATATCCTCCTAAGGAAGCTCAGAAAGTGTGGGTTAGATGAGTCGACAGTAAGTTAGACTGAGAACTGGCCGAGCAACAGAGCTCACAAGGCTGTGATCAGTGGCACAGAGACTAGTTGGAGCCTGTAGCTAGTGGTGTTCCCCAGGGAACGGTGCTGGGTCCAGTCCTGTTCAACATATTCATCAATGACCTGGATGAAAGGACAGAGTGCACCCTCATCAGGTTTGCTGATGATACAAAACTGGGAGGAGTCACTGACACACCAGAAGGTGCTGCCATCCAGCAAGACCTGGAGAGGCTGGAGAGTTGGGCAGAGGGAAACCTAATGGAGTTCAACAAGGGCAAGTGTAGAACCCTGCACCTGGGGAAGAACAGCCCCATGCACCACTACAGGTTAGGGATTGAACTGCTGGAAAGCAGCTCTACAGAGAAGGACCTGGGAGCCCTGGTGGACAAGTTAACCATGACCCAGCAGTGTGCTCTTGTGGCCAAGAAGACCAATGGTATCCTGGGGTTCATTAAGAAGAATGTGACCACCAGCTTGAAGGAGGTTGTCCTCCCCCTCTACTTTGCCCTGGTGAGACCACATCTGGAATACTATGTCTAGTTCTGGGCTTCCCAGTTCAAGAGAGACAGGGAACTACCGATGAGAGTCCAGTGTAGAGCTACAGCAGACTGGAACATCTTTCTTTACAAGGAAAGGCTGAAAGACCTGGGGCAGTTTAGCCTGAAAAAAAATGAAGACCGAGAGGAGATCTTATCAATGCTTATCAATATCTAAAGGGCAGGTGTCAAGAGGATGGGACCAGTCTCTTTTCAGAGGTGCCCAGTGACAGGATAAGGGGCAATGGTCACAAACTGGAACACAGGAAGTTCCACTACAACATGAGGAAAAGTTTCTTTACTTTGAGCTTGACAGAGCACTTGAAGAGGGTTTCCAGAGAGGTCGTGGAGTGTCCTTCTCTGAAGACTTTCAGAACCCACCTGGATGCAATCCTGTGCAACCTGCTCTAGGCAAATCTGCTTTAGCAGAGGGGTTGTACAAACTGATCTCCAGGGGTCCCTGCTAACCCCTACCATTCTGTGATCCATTCTGTGATTCTGTGATGGAGCCTGCTTTAGGCAGAGGGTGCACAGTGTGACAACCTGTGATTCCCTTCTCCCTTCTGCAGGACAATGCAAAGAATAAGTTTTACTTCTGTTTCTCCCTGGCATCATAATACTAGACCTTGTACAACAGCATGATATTGTTGCTAAGGTTTTCCAACATTTCAGGGAGATGTTCAAATTCTAAAAACATGTTGTCATTTATGAAAACAATATTTCCTTTTATATTTTGTCATAATATCTTTCACATTTTCTTTTATATATATGTCCCTTCAAAAACAACTCAGTACCAAGCATAAATCATCTGTCACATCCATTTAAAGATATCCTGCTTGAGAATATCAGGATGTGCATGGTGCAGTATATTTAGACAAAAAACACCCATATCCTCTACACAAGAATCATTTTTGGCCTCCCTTTTTTCCCCTCCTTTTCCTCTCCCCTCCCAAAATATGGACCACAGGGCACATATCTTGTTACTCAGTGTTAAACAAAGGTAAACTCTGCATTTCCTCTCCAAGCACCTGGAAGATGGCTAGTCCAACTGGGGCTTCAGCTGAAACCAACTAGGGAAAAGCTGAATGAACTGATTACAACAGGAAATAATAAAGAGGAAGCCCACGTCTACCAGTGTTATTTGTAAAGGCGTTGTTTTTAGGAAAGGAAACAGTTGAGCTGGACAAAGAACAGCAAGCAGCTGCCTAGGCTCCAGACAGCAGTCAGTAAAGCCCTACAATGGGAAAGCAGAGCATGGGGAAGGACAGACTTTGCCTCTGGGTAAGCACAGAGCAGCAACTAATGACAGTTCTCCTACTTATTCCTAACTGTTAATACCATGTCCCACCACCACCACAGTATCCCAGTGGCTGGTATGTATACACCTGGCTTTCATCAGTAAGGTGCCAATACACCCTCCATTCCAAGGTCTCTCTGCTGAAGCAGAAACAATGACCAGAAATACCTCTACTGCATATGGAATTGATTTATAGCTATCCTTCACAAACTTACAGTGAGCTGCAGACATAGAGAAGGGTTTCCATAATTTTTCTTTACTCTGTATCTTCCAGGGTAAAGTGCCACGAGAGCCTGCACCAGTCCCCCTCTTGCTACAAAATGTAACCCAGTTTGCACCAGGCTGCTGGTCAGCACTGGATGAGTGTGGCAGCAGGTGCATGGGACACTGAGGAAGGCTATCACTAATCAGGTAAGCCAAGGCACACGGGACAATAATGAAAACCATGTATAAAATTGGCCAAAAGTAACTGTCAGGGACAAATGCGGACCAGATGATGCATCCTGGGGCCGGATGAGGATCCTATGCCCTTCAGTATCTGTAAAGTCTTTCAGCCCAAAACAAGAAGAATCTTTACTTTATCTGTGTTTCCATGGTTGCATCTTTTCAACTATAAACATTTCATACTTTAAAGATTTAAGGAATGATCATGTTACTCTGAAAGCATTCTCTTAAGGAAACCCCATAAAATGCCTAGCACTGCCTAGATGTCTTGTTGCTAATTTGAATCTCTCCTGAACAGCTGTCTTCTCTCCCATTAGGCCTGACATAAAAATGGACTCATCACAAAATTAAATTACAGATTGTTTCTGCTGAAAAATGTCAACTATGTAACCTTGCAATCAGGTCCATTAGGTTTTCATAGCCCCTCTACCCCTTGCTTTCTCCTTGCCTCCTTCCCTCTTTGGCAGGATTCCAGGGCTTCTGTTACTGGCAAAAAATAATTTAAAAAACAAAAGATAGAGGCTGTGAGCTTAAAATAAATTTTAAAAAAAATAATAATAATAAAAAAGAAGACTGGTAAATACATTCCCTCTGCATCTAGGACCTTATATCTTGGCAGGATGGCATTTTACCTTGAGAACGTCTCTCCCTCCTCTGTTGCTCCTGTCCACCAGACATGCCTGATTTCACTGAGCTTTTTCCTTTTTCTACTACAAGGAGATATACAACTTAACTTGTATATCTGCATCTTGGCAGGTCGTATGGAAGAGATGCAGTCTAATGTAAACTCTGCTTCACACACTCTTCCCAGGCCGTGCATGCTAGTCGTTTATGGTAGTAAATTGTGGCTGAGAAGTGATGTGGAAAAACAGCTTGTAAGAAGATTTTGAAATAAAGAAACTGAATCTGTTCACAGGAGGGTTGATTCTGCCACTGTGTAGTGGAGTGGATACTTTCAACAAAATTACTTCTGTTTGTTTTTACAGCCTTGTTCTCACATCCACTAAAAACCAGTGCCCTTTCACAGCAGTACTCTGGAACAAGTATAAAACAAATAGGTAGGAGCTAACCCCAGCCATAGCCTAAACTGAGCATGGGAAAGGCCAAGCATACTGGGGCAGACTCACTTCACTGATCTTCTAGGGTGTCCATAACATCATTAGCAACAACTCATTAGAAAGACTCACTGTACCCGTGCTGACCTTCTCTAGCATTTTCCAGCTCTGCTGCACTCTTCACATTGTGAAAGAGCTAGAACAATTGAGAGACTTATGGATTTAAGGGAACAGAAAAATTATGCTCTCTGGGTTTTTTCCTTCCCAAATAACTGCTAATATTTTATATGCTCCCTCAACCTGTGTTGAGTACTGAGCTGATGTTTTCCTGGATCTGTTGAACACCTATGATCTCAATCCTGAGTTGTAATGGTCAGCTCAGAAATCATCACCTAACAGGTTAATTTAAGACTGTTTTTTTTTTCCCCATTTTTATCAATTTATTTTTATCTACCTTGAACACCATCCAGCAGATTCTTCTACACCTCTTCACAGATGTCCTTCATATTTGCTGATTTGAGTAATTCAGTTTCATCCACAGATTTTTTCACATCACTGCTCACAAAACATAACAGGTCTCACTGCGGATAACTATTTAATCCTACTGCTGACTTCATTCTGCTCCAAGAGTCGATGATTTATTTATACATCCCATTTCTTACCCTTTCAAGTATTTATCCATGTAAGTATCTTCTGTCATATGTTACATTCCTTAAAAGGTTTTGGTGAAAAACTCTGTCAAAAGCTTCTGGAAAGCTAATGATAATCTGTATGACTTATTCATGTGCCTCTAAGCCTCCTTCAAGAACACTATGGGATTTGCATAGATAAGCTTCATTTTATGAAGGTCATGATGATTGGTAATTAATCAAACATCCAGCAGTTTTATTGAGTGGTCTCACTAGCAAACCTTTCTACATTCTCAAAGGGTTAAGAAACCACCAGGCCTTTAAACACACATTTAAGTTCAATAAATTAGTGTTTTCCAAATCCAGAGCTGGGAAGAAAGGGCCAAGGATGGTATCCTCATGGTAGATTCCTCTTGATTTAACCTCTTCTCTACTTCCAGATGAATCTCTAAATCCTTCCTACCTCTGCCATGGCACTTTACCACAGAAAAGCAGGGAGGCACTGGCCAAAAGGTAGGTCCCAGGCTGCATAAACAGCAAACTCTACCCAGCAGCTTGCAGAATGAACAGCAAAGTATTTGCATCATGAGCTCCTTGAGAAATGAATCCTGGAAGCAAAAAAAAAACCCAGCTGCTAAATTCTGCAATTGGTACTTTCCAGATAAATCTAACATGTAGCCTCATATTGTATTACTGAAATAGTGTTGCTATAGTCTAATCACTAGTGACACTTGCACCACAATGCACATGTTATAACCCTTTAGCAGTAATTATATGCAAAACAGTGGATCTGCCTTTCTACTTGATCTACTTGAAACACAGCTAGATGTCTAGATTGTCTACAGATGGCCAGGAAACCTTCTCAGAAGTCAGTAATGTTTCTCCTATGATCAAGGGCTGCAGATTCACATTTGGGAGTTATTAATGACATTCCTGTCATTACTAACATTATGGCTGTCTTTAAAACCCCACCTCAAAATCAGGACCATGTCATTTTCACTCCTGGTTGAAAACAAAGTAAGAGATAGTCCTTGCCTTGAAGAGCTCAAGTACCCTCTTGTCATGGAGACACATTAACTTCATGTATCTAAGAGATACTTTATGTACTGTGTTTTCATATTTGTTGCTGACTTGCCACAAGTGTCTCTCCCCATGACAATATCTCATATCTCCATTTTCCCTTGGGATCTTAAAGATGTAAAACTTTTTAGGTGTGTTTTGTGTTTATCCAAAATGTTTTCCTTTATTACTTTTCTCCAACTCTCAGCTTCATAATTAAATCCACATTAATAATAAAAGCCACTCAGTCCTTTTCTTCAGCTGAAGAAAAAAAAAAACAAGAATATAACTCTCCAGTAGCACATTTGGCTTCTTAATGCTGTATATGCAAGGGATCAACTTTCAAACTCTAATAGGACAAAGCTCAAGTTTAATAGATATTCACAGAGCAACAAGCAAATATTTTCTGTCAGTGGAAGAATAACAGGTACAGGGAAAGTTAGTGAAAGCTGAGTCCTGACTCCAACAACTTGAGGATTCCTTCCCCAAATCTACCTATTAATAAAAAAGAACCAGAGTAGTTGAATGTCTCCAAAGAGTCATGCTGCTCCAAGCATTTTCTGACACTGGCCTAGCTACTGAGTTGGATTAAGATTGAGCTTTTTCGAAGGGTGTTAAATTTTGGTGTTAAATTTTTTGGTGTTAAATTTTGAATGTTTCAGGTCATTGCATCAATCCTTTGAGCTTTTAGCACTTCTGAAAACTTGATGTTTTGTAAATAGCAAAATACAGAGAAGATATCCATCTTCCGAACTGGCTCCATGGGATACCCATCTTTCACAAATATTTAAATTCCCTTCATTTTGCTTGAAGTCACTATGTCACTCTTCCTTTCACCTCTGTCTTTATCAGGCCCCTTCCCCTTCCCACAACAAGCTGTTTCCATGGGCCGAGGGGTCCATGCTGTGCTGTGCATGGCAAGGTCCCAGCTTTTCTAACCTTCCAAAATGGAAACCAGGACATCTGGAAAGTCACATAGGCCCCTCTTTCTGCCAACTTCTACCATCAGCCTCAACAGTGACATCTTCATAGTTTCTGGGGAAAGCAGCTGTTCCAGGACATCACTCCCATGAGGGAGGCACTGCCTCAGCAGGCTCTGCCAAGTCCTTTAAGGATACTGGCGATTAATACTGAGACATTGAATACGACTTCATATTTCACAGGGAGCCAATGTAATGAGTAACAAACAGCAACGACACTTACTTGGCAACCAGTGTCACCCAAATGGAGGGCTGCTCTGCATGAAAACTTTCTCCATGCAGTAATGCTTATTTGTAGACATAATTCATACCACTACCTGGGGCCACAGACCTGAGGTGCAGCACCAATCTCTGGATAAGAGCAGGCACCAGCAGTCACAGCTGGAAGAAAGCCTGGAGGAATTTCCTGTTGTTGCTGTCCCTTAGCAACAGACTCCAGGAGGTGGCTGTAGCTTAAAGAAATTGGCAGGGGAAAGTAAATAACGTCATCATGTCTAGCATGTCTTCACCTCATGCTCCTTTTTCCATCTGTGTTACCTGCCTTTCTCCACCATTACGTGCAGTCAGGTGCTGGTCCCAACCGTTTGAGAGGAAATGTTAGGTAGTCATGTGTCCTCTATTTTAAACCATAGCTGGACAGACAAGACAAATCATTTTCCTAAATGTAATTGTAATGGAGCACACTGGTTTTTAGCTATTCCCCCACCTGCATTTGAAGAGCATTTAGGCTACATTGTCTGTTCCAGCTACTGATTACTGAGCATTTTAAGATACAGTGATTATGTTATACAGCATTTTCTGTAAACATGACAAAGCTTACAGTGAAGCTTACAGTGAAAAGACCTTTGAAAATTATTTCCCCTACCACCTGCCCCTTGAATTCTGCAACATTTTAAGCGAAACAAGTGACAAACTCATTTATCCACGGTGACAGTGACACAGTGGGGAGATAATTAGCCACAGCATAGCTGGTTTACTTTAAAATTTATTTCAGCAGTATTCACAATACCTGTACATAAAAATGAACAATGTAAAACAAGGGTCTCACAGGAACCCTAACAAAACCTCTAACCTTTCTAGTATATAACAAACCAGAATTGTAGGACTCTTAGACTATTTTTCTTTTATACCACAAATAGCAAAACAGAGTTTTGCCCTGTAAATTTACAAAGGGAGAATGGATAATTATTCATAAGTATATTAAAAAGTGACAAAGAAATAGTGACACCACCAACATCCATGATGCAGAAAATTATGTCTGTAACCCTGAAGAACAAATACCACAAAGTTTTCTTTTCAGAGCTGTCCTGTTCCTCTATAGAAGTGTACAAAGTCCTCAGAAATAAGGTGGGGGAAAGGAATGAACCACAGCGGGTATCAGGACCTAGAATAAAAAGAGAAAAGAGACTGACAGTCCAAAAAGCTGCAAGAGGACTGTGCGGCTGTCCATAGCGCTGCAAGGATGAAAGGGAGAAGCAGTCCTAAAGAGAACATGACCAGGGATGACAAGTTTTAGTTATATGCCTGATTCCCCAGTAATTTTAAAGTAACTCATATGCTGCTACCATGACTTTAATCCTGTCGGGAATGGTTTTGCCTGCTTATGATTTGTTTTCATAGAAAACAAAGTATGTTACAAATGCTCCCCTCCACGTTTGCTTCTGTGAGTTTCTTCTTAACACCATGTCTCCTTCAGGTATGTAGCACAAGAAGATAGAATTAGCATTAAGGTATGGTATAAACACCTTAAAAGTGCTTTCTGTTTATATAGCTTTTTATTTTCCTGTGGTGTTGTCAACCGAGCATCACAGAGCAGAGATAAAAAATTTGATCTTTGAATTGCCAGCAGGTTCCTCTCTGCTTCATTACAGACACTGTTGAAGGACATGATAAAACTGAGCTGACCTGCTTCGATTTCATCCATTAGCACAGACACAACTGGAAACAAGCCCTGCTAGAGTAATGTCGGCACTTTCATTGACAGCAAATGTAAATGACACAAGGGCAGAAACTCCTGTTTGGTGTCTGAGGAATCTCTTTGCCTCTCTCTTTCAGCCATCTTTTCCACATGTGATGTCAATGCCAGCAAAGCACATTGGTGCACAATGAAAAATAGACTGCCCATACACCCACTAAGCTGTGTGCCTGGGCTAGTGTTTATAAAAAAGTTATTTTATGCACAGGTGGTGGGAAAGTGCAAAAGGTTTGAGAGCTGGGCTAGGTCCGCAGATGACATTAGTGCTTGAGGTCAATGGGAAGGCACTGCTGAGCAACCACTGAACCCAGGACATGGTAGCACTTCAAATGAGGGATATCAACACCAATGCTTTCTCTCTTTCCTCCATAGATGCAAATACACACAAGCATTCATGCCTTGACTTTTCACTTGTTTAATGCTCTTTCATAAAAACCAAAGCATCCATCCTACATGGTCCTTCACAGCAAGCCTAATTCCCCATAGAAGATTTTTAGCAGAGGCTTTGTCTCCCTGCACAGCCTTTTCTGAGACACAGAAATCCATACAGAGGCACAGAAGCTGGGATCCCAGAGGCACCCATGTGCAGCCTAGAAGAGATGAAAGAAGCAAGAAGAAAGACAAACTAATGGACATATTTGAGGTCCTGGAGGTTCAGTCTGCTCCTCAGAGCAGGTTTCTCCCCATAAACAATGGGCCATGGTGCAGGATTCAAGTTGTAACAAATCCACTGCATTTGACCAGATGAGTTTGAGAGGGGGTCAGGGGTATGAGGGGTAGATAGGATCTTCTCTCTTACACAGTGTTACTCCTCAAGCTAGCTGGGAACCTTGCAGGGATGAGAGCTGGAAGAGGAGGAGAGAAGATGAGAGCTGGAAGAGGACACCATCGCAGTCTCTCATGGAATGAGGCAAAAATCTGCCTACTGTGAAGTAGATTTCCTTTGGTGGAAAAACTTCAGTTTGCTCATATTAACAGACACTATTTTGTTCTAGATGAGATTTCCTCCTTCATACTCAGTTGAGATGATGATCAGCACAGAGTAGTTGGATATATCTTCCTAAATCTCACCACCAGAGTACATAACAATTGATTAGAGCAAAGCTGGGCTGTTTTCTCATATGAACTGATAACTCAGGAAGTTTTCAGGGTCAGCTTCAAGTTTTGCCTGGCCCTGTAGAAAGCTCCAGTCAAATTTCCAAACACCATCATTTGGAGACACAGAGCACATTTTTCAGCTGGGTGAGGATGAGACAAATGCAAATGTAAGCAGAAATAATGAAGATGTCCAGTGCTGCTGAGTCATATCTATACTGTGCAGTCAGGAAAATACTTATAAAACAAACATGCTAACAGATAGAAACCTAATGAAAATGGCAAGGGGTACATTTCAAAGGCTGTCTGCTCTGGGTAGGCAACCAGTGTAACCAAAAACTCACTACTGTCTTTGTTAAACAAAATGAACCACAAGTGATAAATGGGGAGAAATCCATAATTTTATTGAATCACACTCAACAGTACTCCAAGTGTGTTACCGTAACTCTATCCCTTTTAATTCTGACAGCCATGTTTTATTCATTACAGGCACAGACTGCAGACTTGAAAGAAGGACTTTGTTGTGACAAATTATTTCTGACTTTGGGACATATAATGAGATGCAACTGTTGCACTAAAATCATAGCCATTTGCGTGGAAATTCTGCTACTTCATCTTCTAACTCCAGAGAGAAAGGAGAACTTAAACCAGTGTGTGCATTCTTGTAAACTGCAAAGTCGGTGCAAATTACAAAAAGAAGTTAGAGGAGGGGCATAATTTGTTTCACAGATAAACAAATAAACAACATTTGGTTCTCTCTGTGGATACTACAGTTATTATGAAAATCCAAAATGAACAGTAATGATTTTTACCATAAATTATAAGGCAAGAAAAAGGATTGAAATAACAGTAAAGATCTTAATTGTATGTTTGTAAACTTACAGGCAAGCTTTTATTCAGCTACAGCTTTAGTTCAAATACCATAGCTCATACAAAGCCCACATTCTCTTTTCACTTGTCTCATTCCATCCATCTCCAAGCGACATATCATCAGATAAAGCTGTGCTTGCCAGGAAGGCTGAAACACATGGCGATGTTTTGCAAAAGCCATCACTCCACACTGGATTTCAACACTTGTATCATTTACTAGGATGATAATGTGTCGAAATAACATGGCAATACTCCACCACTGTCCTCATACAGCCACAAGATCCCAAATAAAAAAGCTTCTTCAAACTTCTCTTTTAAGAAGGAGCCATATTAAAGAGATAATTAAAGAGATCACCAAAAATATTGTGTTGTAATTTCCATCTAATATCCTGAAGGAATTTCTGTCTTTTAAAGATGTTTCTGCAACTGGTTACCTATGGGAACCCTAATAGATCTTCTCCATCTTCACCAAGCCACTCTATCAGTTCTAAGGAAGACAAAATTGCCCAGATCATTTAAAAAAACCAAAACAAATAAAATTCCCCACAAAATTATGGATCAAAAATTCCTTTAACTTGACAGTTTGTAGAAATATTCTTGACCCACGACCTCTGTTATCTGCATTTCAGCTTGACAGAACCTTTGATTCCTTTGAAAACATAAAAGTTTGTGTCTCGATCCAATTTTAGTGAACATAACAGAAACTTCAGTAGAGACAGAAGCTGACCATCATCTACTGAGTGTTCAGCTGTATACATCATGTGTTAGTACATGCTTATCTTCCAAGTGTTTGTTGCATTGCACCTCGCTGGTGTTACATTTGTAACACTTTTGAACTATGTGGAATTTCATAAACCAAGCACCAAGATATCAGAGACAGCAGCACGGTTTATTATAAAAGAAAGAATGTCTTGACATGAGCAGACTACAGGAGGTGGAATGCCTAATGTCTAGTTGATATTTAGATACCGATGATTAGTTTGATAAACAGATAATATTAATAATAATTAAATACCTATGCTGGACAACAGCAGTTTAGCAGTGATCAAGAAGCATTTTGTCTGGCTGTATAATAAAGAAATTGAGAAGGAAAAATATTTGCTACATCACATGGAGAAAACATTGGAACAGGTTTCTCAGAGAGGTGCTAGAAGTCCCATCACTGGTAACATTCAAGGTCAGGCTGGATAGGGCACTGAGCAACTTAATCTAATGCCTGCTCACTGAAGGGCGACTGGACTAGATGACCTTTGAGTTGATTCCTTCCAGCCCAAAACATACCATGATTCTATAAAAAAGAGAGGGGAGAATGCAGAAGTGGAAATAGAGGACTCAACAGCACAGTCAATTAAATAAGATCAGATTATGGTGGGATTTCTCTTATTCCCTCAGGCATCCCAAGTGTCTTTTTCTATTAAGGTAGTGCATGGTAAACCTGAATTCTTATAAAATACTTGGGGAAGTTATATTTCATTAAAGTTTGTGTGTAGATTACCAAATAATACAGGATAGTTGCCAAAGTAATCACTATGAAGTGCAATCCAATAGAAGTGGCCATTTATTACCTCAGGAGCAATGACTCCTCAGGGAAAGGCTGATGTTTGGTGTCGTGGATTAGACCCAGCTGGGAGCTAAGCAACATGCAGCGTTCACTCACCACGCCTCCCCACCCCTGGAATGGGAAGGAGAAAAGGGAGAAAAGTGCAAAACCTCATGGGTTGAGATAAGGAGTTTTTCATAGAACACTAGAAGTCACAAACAGCAACAACAGTAATAGCACTGAAAAAATACACAAAAGTAGTGATATTGAACAAACAGAGAAGCAACTGTGCTGTAGCCACTCAGACTGCCTGACAAAGTGTGCCCCTTTCCTGGCCCAGCCTTCGCATGATGTCAGTATGGTACCAAATAACAATCGCATTGGCTGCTTTGGTTGACTACCCTGTCTGTGCCCAGCCCAACCTCAAAACTTCTTGTGAAAATTCACCCTATCCTAACCAAACCCAGGACAGTTGCTATCCAGAATAATCTGGTGTTTTGCCTGGATACAAAATGCTGTCTCTGTGCTTCACCTTCTAGAAAGATTGCGAGCTTTTCCTGAAGTTGAATTTCTTGAAACATAGGGCTGTTGGGCTCAAAAGTAAGCTTCATCTGCAAATTTCTTAGTCAAATAAGAATGAACACAGTAAAGCATTTTGAGATTTTACATTATTTAAGATTGAAAATTAACTTAGGAATTAACTATTCCTGATAAGGCGAAGAATCTGGGGAAAAATAGAGTATATAACCTACAGCCATGCTATACTCATCTATCTGCATGGATGAAAGCATTTTCTGGGAAGGACTAATAAATGAAACGGCTAATATGATGTACACTAGCCTAGTCAAATCAGAAAAATATGTCAGCTTTGGTCCAAAGTAATTGAAATGCTTTGCTCTACAACACTGAAACGCAAATATCACAATTTCAGCTTTTTCATACCATCCTAGATGTTACTCACTGCAATTTCCAACCACGTGTGAATCTCCAGATTAATCCGGCTTCATTTTATGGGGAAAGCCTGTCTCATCTATCTATAATTCTGAAACACACCATTAGCTTGCTGCCACTCCTGCCTACTCCTCTGTCTTACTGGGGAGAACTGACTCCTCTCCATGGCATGGATCTTCCTCAACATGGATCCAGGATTGTGGTGCAGCTTTGGAGGGGAAAACCCATGTGGCTGTGAGGGACAGAACTGGATCCAGGTTTCTCATCTCACTTTCACAGACATTGCTTGCTACACACACAGAAGTATACACAGACTTACACTCTCAAAGACACAAGGATAAATACAGTGGCACAGCTGCACAGAGCATCTTCTAATTATCATCAGTCAGTATAGCAGCATGTGTTTTTTATATCAATATGCCCAAAACTATGACCTCAACAGTGGGAAATCTTGGGGCTCTGTTCATACAGGAGAGAAGACCACTTGAGCCAATGAGGCCTGAATAGCTAACCTCAGGACAAAGTTTTTAAGCAAAACAATTTGATTCCTCAAAAGCATGATTTTTTTCCCCACTTCATGGCAACCTCTGACCTCATGTCTGGGAGTGATGGATGAGGTGAGACAGAGCCATGGGAGAAGACCTGAGGATAGTTGCTGGCATGTTATAGCTAGCAGTCACTAATAGGTAAGCTTTCCTCAGAGGGAAATAAGATTTCAAATCAAGAAAAACAAACACCAGAAGAATCAGCTGCACAGTGTGGCTCACGTAATATATGAATGTGGCCAAGGTTTGCAAGTCCAAGGGGATTCCAACTTTGTGAGCTTACCACAGAAAAATGCAGGCCCCAGCCCTGAGCTCTTATAAAAGCACTGAAATGAAAGAGTAAAGCCCCTCCTACATGTACAGAGAAAACTGCATAAATGATTGAAGCCTACAGCTTGTCAGGTAGACCTCCAGTACCAAGATGCTGACTGATAGTTACCTGCTTGCAGTGCCATCTTCACTTGTCTGTCACAGGCAGAAGAGAAGACATGAAAAGTAAAATGTGTTCCCTGGCTAATGCTAAAATGAGACTTTGGTACATGGAAAAGAAATCTCTCCTGGTGTTTGTTTTGGCAGGAAAAATTCCATCAGACACTACTACAATCCCATTCACTTGCAAAGCAAAGCTGCAGCTCCACATATTATTAAAACTCCAGGGCTGATCACTTGCCACATGGCAGTGTTACTAGAACTAGCAGGACACAGGCAAACCTGTTTGGTCAGCAGAAGATTTTTTCATTAAAAAATACAATAACTTTTTCTCTGAATAGAGGAAACTGGTTGGCTCCAAGCAAGGGGGAGAACAGTGTCCTTTTGAACGACAGTGCTGGGCATTCAAAGTTGAAGCCCCAGATATTTCTTCCTCAGGCACTGGAACTGCCAGAAGCTACATCAATTCATTGCCAGACCTTGCACAAGTGAGATGGGTGCCTGGGAGAGGCAGGTGACCCTGGGCTAGCATTAGAACTGCATTTCGTTATAAGGTTGCTGAACCATGGGCAGTTAATTCTCTACACATCACAGGGAGGCACAGAGGTGAAAGAAGCTTGTCTAGGTACTCCAACCCGGTTTTGTGCTTGTTAGAGTGATGTGAAGACACATCACATGTTTCTCCCTCTTCCTGGTGGCTGGGATGTCTGCTTATCCATCCAACTTAGCCCAAGTACCAGCTCATGGATGCTGGTGTAGGTTATTGATGCATCCCAACTGCAGGCCTGCCTACTTCCTGGCAAATACCTCTGAGATCTCACCCTGGACCTCTAAGTTTTCCCATGCCCAGAAGGAGGTGGGGCAGAGAAGTTTCTGGGAATGGAGGAGAGTTTCCTTTCAACTTTGCACAATCCATCTGCCCCAGCCCTCCTCTTGGACACAGGTAGCAATCCTAGGAGACAGCAGTTATGCCCCCAAGTCCTCCAGCATGCAGAGTACTCTGCTCTCAGCAAAAGCTGCTGATCTCAGACCCCAGAAAAAGCCATTGCACATAAACCACACAGAAGCTTAGGTATGTACACTGACTTGCTGTCTTTCTTTCTTCTCTCTTAAAATAGGTCTCATTGGCTGATTATCCTAGAGTATCATACATGGTGTAGTGTTAGTGAAATGGTGGCAAAAAAAAAAGAATAATATTCATCACATGTGAATGAAAAAAATCACAGTCTTTCTTAGTAAGTTACCACAATGTTTATTTACCAATGTCAAATACTGAAGTGCTGCCTTTCTCCGGAAACATTTTCTTCACTCTGACTACAGTTCTGGTCACATGTTTTATTTTACATACCTTGAAGACAGAGTGTGTTGTATTATTCTACTTTTTGATAGTCTGTAGAGCTAAAATGAGAGCAAATAATTGGTCTCCATGTGTTAGCATATCCTAAGAAAGCTCAGTCTTTTTCTTATGAATGGAAAGATCGAAATCAGAACCGGTGACCCAGCACTTTTACACTTCAGGCCTATAATTGGTAAGAAGAGTTCAAAACACCTGCCTCTCACTTGTGCAAATAAAAGTTGCTTTTGGAAAATTTATTTACCTATGTCTGTTTCAGTGATGGGCCAAACTATCTCCATGGCAGCTGTTCAGGTTGACATCATGAGCTGGTGAAATCTACAATCCTTCCACTGATCACAATGGAATACTTCTGATCTCCAGTAGCTGAGGAGCTACCTTATCAACTAAAATGAAATGCAAAATCCCAGATATGACACTTCTTCAAAACTAAAGCCTCTCACAATATTGTTTATGTCTGATTTAAATAATTATATTTTGCATTTTCCATAGAAAATGTGCATGACAATTCTCCCTCCCAAGTGCTTGCTATAACATTTTGAGACCATTCTGTATTGACTGATACTCAAAACATGACGCCTTCAGGATGACTTAGGCCCAGTGACTAATGACTTCTCAAAATGAATTGACTTGTAGTGTTGGACAAAGAAATTGTCCAAGTCTGCATTTTACCCCAGCTTCAGTGTACATTGACTTTTACATCCATGTCAAATTAGCACAAATGCAGCCATCAAAATTTGGGAATACTTACACCAGTACTGACAGTACAAGTCTTATGAGGAGCAGCTGAGGGAACAGGTTTTAGCGTGTCAAAAAGGAGGTTTAGGAGAGACCTTATTGCTCACTACAAGTACCTGAAAGGAGGTTGTATTGAGGTGGGTATTGGTCTCTTCTTTGAAGGAGTGACAGGACAAGAGGAAGCAGCCTCAAGTTGAATGAGGGAGGGTTTAGGTTGGATATTAGGAGAAACTTTCTTCACAGAAAGGCAAACACTAGAATAGTGTCAAACACTAGTGTCAAACACTAGAATAGGCTGCCCAAGGAAATGGTGGAGTCCCCATCCCTGGAGGTATTTAAACGACATGTACATGTGGTGCTGAGGGACATGGTTTAGTGATATCTTGACAGTGCTGGGTTAATGGTAAGACTTGATGATCTTAAAGGTCTCTTCCAACCTAAACAATTCTATGATTATATGATATTTGTATATCTTGATGTATTACTTGCTTTATGATTGTACTCCTCTTTGCCTCAGAGCAACTTGTGACTTGCACTTGAAATAAACCATACAACCAATCCTACTGGGCCAGCTGTGTTCCTTGTGTGCACACCTTTAGCTGATGCCAACAACTGCTAAAGACCAGATCCAAGCTCTGCTGGACCCAAGAGTAAAAACATTTCAATTGCTTTTGCAGTCATGGTTTCATGCTCCTAGATGTACATGTGCATTGGACCTCTCTCACAAAAAAAAAAAAAAAAAAAAAGTAATTGTAGGGTTGGGTTTTTTTCAGCAGTACTACATGGTCAATGAAGACTTCATTGAGTAATGTGTTGCCCACCAGTTTGCTATACAGGGAGTGAATGTTGCAGCTTTTCAGCGTGTATTTCTGGACTATTACTTGCTCCCAACTGAGATTTCTCACCTTCTAGTCTACTGAAAGCTGCTTCACTTTAGGAAGCCTTTTTCATGTATCACTGAAAGTGCACAAAAATCTGGGAGCAGGTGTTTAAATCCCATAAAGAGCCTCTCTTTGCACTCAGGGGATGCTGGCGTTTACTATCACTTTGATACCTATAAGAACTTTAAAAGACAAACATAAGAAACGAACAACTGTTCCATATTAATCACCAAACAGAAAAAAAAAATCTTTTCAAAATCATACTACTACAAAACCATGAACTTTTTGTCAAACTAATGGAAAAGTTTGCTGAAGAGCTATTTGCACTGATGGTTTACACTCAAAACAGCTCCCAGTCTCCTATTAATAAAGGAACAAAACCCCAAGAAAACCAAACAGAACCCAGCAAGAATAGTATTCTCTTTAGGAACAGGGATCCAAACAGTTTTAGTCATGTTAGAAATAATCACACAGGCTCTGCCTCAGTCTTCCCAATATTTTTTGTTTGTTTGTTTTTTCAACACAGTTACAGAGTTTCCAAATAAATACAGTAATGATAATATTTCCATGTACTAGGATTCACATAAATAGTTAACATTTCCTGCACTACCTACCCAAAGGCATTAAAAATAAAACCAGATAATTTCTTTGCAGGTGGCAAGTGAACTGGTTTATATTTGTACAATCTTCATAAAATACATATTGTAAATATTTACTAAAATAGTTAATGATTTGTATTTTCTCATTGGTCCCTTCTACTCCTGTCAGTGTATATGTAAAGGTATTCTACTCAAAACAGAAAATTTTTTCTTTCCCATCAGTGTTCTACCTACAATATTTTATAACAGAAAACATGGTACCCACGTGATCTTATTTCAAGCTACCTAGAAGCATTTGGAACAGTTTATGTTTTGAACTGTGTTGAGGTGCGTGGTTTGGCATAGAGGGTCCCATGTGAGAGAAAGAATTCTTTTTACAAATTTAAAATAAAAACGGGTTTGTACATTAGAGAGCTAAAGAAAGCAGAGCTGTTAATTTCCATATTTCTACTTTTAAAAACCCCTTAAGTAGATGATATATTTTACAGTGAAGTTGGTCTGGTCATAATGTGGCTGAACTTGCAGGGATATATTTCATAATACAATTAAAATAGCCATTTTGGAAGAATATAGAGCTTTCCCTGATGTAAAATTAAACTGGGCCACATTTTATTTTTCACTTCTGCATATGCCAAAACAAATAACTATAGGACACTACTAATCCTTCTTTTCAAGATGTTCCTGACTCTGGGAAGTGCCCCTATTCCTTTTTTTCAAATAAAGAAGCAATTAACCTTTGCTCAATAACAGACTTTTCCAGTGGATGGCTCCCAGGATAGCCTATGCTGTTGTTCAGTGTCACCAGGAATGAAAGCACCAGGAGAACTTCTCAGGTAAATCACAGCATATCCTGATCCCAGCATGGGATCTCCATACACTGAGACCATCCAAAATCAGCATACCAAAAAGATGACCAGGGCCAGGTATGTCTGCATCTCCTACTGTGCCTCTTCAGGCACTATTTTCCTGTAGGACTTCCCAATATTTTGATTTCTCATTGTAATTACTTCAGCCCTGCAAAGTGCCATTAGACTATATTGCCTAACTATATGATAACTCTAAATTAAATCCTAATCCCCAGGGAAAGTGGCCACTGCTGTTATAGCATGGGTTTTATGAGTCTCCTGCCATTACAATGCCAGTTTGTTTCTTTCATACACTTTTGAAAACCAACCAACCTAAATGCTACGTTGGGCCCTTCTTGTGTGCTGTGGGATGAATACACCCCTCTTCTTGCATGCCCTGGCCATAACTCCCCATGGCCACATTTGCCTAGCCAGTTTCTGGATACAGTGGAACCTGGGGGTGATGCCACTACCCTCCAAGAGCCAGCTTCTCAACCCCAGGTTTCTGCCCAGGACCATTTGCAGCCTGCATTCACCTCAGGCTATAGGAGTCCTGCCTCACTCCACCCACAGATTTGTGGCACAAAAATCAAAGCCTGACTGCTGGCCCTGACTATCTTTCCCACTTTTCTACCTTCGTATTACTTACAAATACTTCCCCCTGGTCCTTTAATTGTTGAAATCTCTGCCTATGGGGGAAGGGGAAATGCTTACCTTCCTAAGTTGTAATCAAACAGACCCCCTTTCAAAACGTACGTCTTCAGACTACAAAGCTTTGTGCTTTTAATCTGATTAATCATATGGGAAAACTGCATGCAGCATCCCCTGGAGGATAATCCCTATGGCACAACTCCTGCTTCCCGCTGCACCTGTCTCCTTTGATGCGCATGCTGATAATAAGTTAGGAGAAATAGTGAACCTCAAACAAGAGGAAAGAAAGAAAGAAAGAAACAAACAAAACCAAAACCAACCAAACAAACAAACCCACAACCAACAGTGTAACCCACTTAGTGGTCTGTTTGCTTGATGTTCAAGTGTACCGGGGATAGCAGAGAACTAGAAGGAAAGGAAAAGAGGAGGGAAGATGAAGATGTGATGCCAGAGAATAATAATCTTATTCTACCCAAATACATGTTGTCAGAATTGTTCCTTGTGAGCACAAGAAGCTAACAGATAACAGAATCTGCAATTAGAAGGTCAAGAAAAATGACATTAAAAATTTTTACCTGAAAAAATTTCTTTCTTCTTAATGTTCAAAATAAAGTAAACAAATTCAACTGTAAATAATAAGGAAGTTATTAGGCAGGAAACTAAATTACAAGCCAGATTTATTACCTAGTATGACAAAAGGTCATAATATTAATTAATGGCATGGAGAGTTCAAGGTAGCAAGGAGATTTTTAAGAGTACTAGCAGACCCTGACAAAATTCAAGTATTGTTAGCAACATACAAAACCCAGAAATATGCAGTAGAACTTCATCTTAAAGCTGAGAAAAAGTCAGAGACAAATTTCTCTCCTGTCACAGGGAAATACTTTTTATTTCACACACACACAAAAATAATTAAAAAAATTAAAATCCAGGGGCAGTTAAACAGCTACAAAAATAAATCTTTTCTGAAAAACAAAAATGAAAACAAAACCAGGTATGGAAAACCATCCTACAAAAACTGTGTGAGGGGTTTGGATGAAGAGTTTATGCTCATGTTCTGAGATGTTTTATAATACAATGGAAAGACTAGAGGACTGGACAAAACCAAAATGCAGCAGTAGAGGACTGACAAAAGGGTGTCCTGGGTAGTCAGAGAAATATCAGCAGGTGCTGGGCTGGGACAGCAGGGTTGGAGCAGTGGTGGGAGGCAGTACCTACATTACACAGAGATGGTGATTCCCAATATCTGATTATGAAGAAAAGAGAGGCATTGGTGCCTGCCACCCTCCAAGGACACACTACATTTGTGGCACCAAAGCTGATGACAAATTTATACTATTTTATATTTATCAAGGGACAGCCAAATTGGGAAGCATGTCATAAAGTGTCAGAATAATGGGAACTAATTTTTGCACAAACTATTACCATTGGGGTTGGGGGTCTGTTAAAGAAACCTAGCAGTAAAATATGGCACTGAAATAAACTTTGGTCTAACACTCAGTAATGACAAGATCAGGTTGCTACTGAATTTGGATCACTTGGAAAGGAACATGACAAAGACAGTGTTTAATTCAAGGTAGTCAGTTGCAGGCTTATCTATCTAGGAATGAAATGAAGCAGAGGCCATATTGAAAGGAAGGCAAGTCTACTCTGGAAGCAGCAGCTGAAAAAGATTTGAGCTTGTGACAGCTGATCATATGAATTTCCAATTCAACAATGTGGTCAACAAGTGTGATCCTTGGATATATTTAATGTGGAGTTTTTGAGAAGAATCAGAGCAGCCTCTTCTGTCCCCGAAATATATGTAACATCCAACACTAAAGACAAATTGAGCTGCCTTTAGAGACATACAAATCCAAATTAGTATAGTCTCAGGACCCTAATTTTCAGATACACACAGCCCTACTTGCAGAGCCTTTAAACTGATGCTGGTCTTTCAGTCTAATGATACTACTTACACAAGTTGAGGGGCTTATTCATTTCTCCAGTACAGCAGTCTTTCCACACACCAGAAATAAATTACAAGTTACAGGGACATCATAAAAGACTTACAATAAGGATCTGGTATTAAATGGTTATTATGTAATGAAGCAGTATATGAATGAAATATTAATACCTTGCCTAAGAAATTACAGGAAGACCAGGACATAAAGCCACCCAAAAAAAAATGTTGGATGAGTTTAAGTGCAATAGTAGAAACTTTATTTTGGAGAGTGCAAGAATCGGTAAAGAGAAAAAGGAAGAAAGGAAAAGAGCTTCTTGCCAGGAAATAACCCATGTTTTCAGTGAAAGTCATTAAACTGGGTAATACACAACAATTACATGAAAGAGACATTTAAAACTAGACAAGTAAGAGTACATGGCAACAGTCAGGAGTTATTGGAAAAACTGACAGGGGACTACAACCTTCGCCATCCTCCAATTGTTCTATCATATGGTCCTATGAGTAATTAGGTCAGATGTATATGTTGGTTATATATACACTGGGGATGGTTATACAGGCCAAGATCCGCACTACCTGTAGAGACAACTGAGATTTCAGGAACAAATTCTCAGGCAAGCAGAAAACTGTACAAACCAAAAAAAGATGAAACCAAGAAGAAAATAAGGAAAGTGTCTTATGGAAAGAAAATGTAGAAATTACAGCTGCAGATACCAAAAAGGAAGGCAGGAGGAGGTAAGTAGAAGGGAGGTCAGATACCTTCATGTACCAAGCACATCCAAGATAAGGAAGTGAAGTAATACCCAAGGTGATAAGAGGAGTATGTAAACATCACATGAAAATCAAGTCTGCTGACTCTGGTCTTCATGACAGTAATGGTGTAACCTGCAAATAAGGTACGAGAGGGGGAATTGTCAGGTGGGATACTTCAGGGAACAGATAGTTCCAAGCAGATTAAATATTCCATCTTCTCGGACAGAGCCTCCTGTCCTCCCTGCCACACCAGGAGTTAGCTGCCTGTGTGTTCAGCAAAGCTCTCCCAACCAGGGATCTCCAGCAGCTTTGCTAGAGCTGCTGTGTCAGGAGCAGTGTTCCTCACTGATGTGAAGTAACACCAATAACGCAGTGAGCAGCCTGCAGCATACTGGCTGAGTGCTAATCCCCATTCTGGAACATGGTCTCAGTGCTAGATGCTAGGCCTCATGTGTGGGAAGATTTTTTTTCTACTCATCTGGAGATTTCCTTGTGCTCCATAAGTCAATATTTCATTGTCGTGGGGACAGTTTCTGTGGGATGAAGAGAACAGGGAAAAGCTCTAATTATGTACTACATGTGCTGGGTAAAAAAGGCTGGAGTGGGAGGAAGAACTTTCTGGAGACAGGACTCGGGTAGTGACCACAGAGCAGACACTGACAGACACAGCACAATGATGGTCATCTTGAGTGCTCTAAGTATTGACTCCACATCAAGACTCTGGCCTACAGTATAGGAGTTGACTTGTCTGCATAGCCATGGCCCCTCTAAAGTCCCTGGGAGCTTTACTGTGAAGGTCAGGAATTTAATGTGTCATTTCCAAATGCCCAGATTGCCTTTTTGCTGTCAGGGAATGATTAATGCAGAATAACCATTCCCTTTGCCAGTGTTGTACAGTGGTTAAAAATGAAGTAAAACACAGACCAAGCAGAGTCATTACCCACTGAACAGCACAAAAATTTGCACAAAACCTACTCACTGGGGCTGTGGTATCTCAAATAGCTGTGGGTTAAACCACAACAAATAGACATCTCATTTTTCTTAATAGTTTACAGTAGGTTCCCATGCAGTTTTCTAAAACATCTTCTGGAAAATGACATACATTTCACAAGTTTTTCCAAATTTTGATGCCCTTAGTTCAAAAAACCTAGCTTCTCTGCTGATAAAGCAAATGGAAAGCTGTGAACTTTCCCTCACAAAAGCAGAGAATTTGGGTCAGTCTCTGCTGTCAGAGATTTGCAGCATATTGACCATTGCCCAGCTATGCAAACACTCACAAAAATAATGTCAAAGGCATGATATTCAAAAGCACTTAGTTCTCTTTGAAGTCAATGGCCTATCTTCTTCTAATCCTAGAGATCTCAAAGATTCGCTTCCCTGTAATTTATTTAATCTTCTTACTTATAGATAAGCAGGTCATGAGGAAAGAAAAGACGCTTCACAGAACATACTGTATGTATTCTTGCAGTTAACATACCCCCATCATCATTACACGGTCCAAGCAGGTCAAAAATCTCTTTAATCAGAAAAACAGTACTCCCAAGTCTGCATTTCAGACAGTGGAGCCACTTACATCTTTGCAGACAAATAACTAAATATTACCCATGATGGATTATCAGTCCAGAAGAAACACAAAAGAAGACTTTGTTCCTTGAACCATGAGTCATTTGTCTCCTAAAACAAAAAACTCCTACCTACTCCAAAACACACAAAAAAAAAAGAAATAACTTACATTTTCAATAAAAAATATGAAATAATTACACACAGCTTTTGTGATAAGAGATTAAATGTTTGTAGTCTGTGTTTCAGGATGAACCACTGAAGTTTAAACAAAAAATTGTGAGTCTGTGAATGCAAATAGAACATAAATTGAGGAATATAAATAGCCAATAAAAGATGTTCCATCTAAAGGAATATGAGCATGCTTAAAAAGTCTGGTTTTGCAGGGCATGTATTAACTCCAAAATACCCTTCTGAGTCATTATGAATATCTGCAAGGTGGACAAAAGATGGCTGCTAGCAGCTTAAACATTTTATAGAGACTTTGCAAGTAAATAAAACAAACAAAAAAACACAGAGCAGCACACAGAGGGAATTAAGCAGAGAAATATTAAAGCATGGAAAGCTGGAATTCTGAAGAAAGAGAAACCTAAAAAGGGAGAAATAAAAAAACCCTGTCCCAAATGCTATCAGAGCCAAAAAATTGGTTGAGGAGATCACCATACTGGGGTGGAATGAGAGATTTCAGTCAAGACAAAACACTCAACGCACTGTATGAAATGCCTCAAAAAAGCACCAGCCCTATCATAAAAAATAATGAGCACAGAATGCTGAATAACCCAAAGACATGGGACTATACATCATAATAATAAAACTCTCCCCACTATAGAAAATCCACAACTTGTATAAATTGTACATCAAAAAATGGTATAGATCTATTCCTACAGATTTCCTGAAAGAATGCTATCCTTCCCTAAGAATAACTAAACACAGTTTAAGTGTTTTGAAGTAAAGTAGAAGCACCACAGATCAAGTCAAACAACTGTTTAACACTGAGTTTTAATAGAAAAGAAGGCAGAACAAAGACCGTAGTAAAAATTATTCCGTTTAGTTGAGCAAAACTGAAGAATAATTCATACCATAGTTTCCATATCTCTTACATTATTTCCAAGGGATGAAGGAGAAAAACATGTCAGCTGAAAAACTTTACTATGAAACAACAGAAAAAATACCCATGCAGACAGTTAAGGGCCTACACACACACAAACTAACTATGTGGGTAGTTCGGGTCTGGCGTCCGGAAGATATCGCGTTGTACAGGAAGATAGGACCCCTCTCCCGATAGCCTGATAGCTAACAGCGCTTAGTTATGATGTAAACAGACGGAAGTGAAGTTGTAAACCCGGGTTATAAAATGCCGTGTCGCTCAATAATAAACGCCATTTGCTGTCCATCACATTGGTGTCTGCGTGCTGATGGACTGCACAGCTAGGGGTTAGTTGCTGTACCGTTCCTGAACCAGGTTGCCACACCTACGACAGGCAACAAACTAACAAAACAAACAAACAAACAAACAAACAACCCACAAACAAGTAAACAGGAAAAAAAACCTCAACAACAACAACAACAAAACACCACAAACCACCAAACCACCACCTTCCTTTAGATGATTGTCCTTTCTCCATTATGGAAGAAATTAATTTCAATAAATGAGTCTCATTGTCTAACTTGGGTTTTGTAACACAGAAGATGTCTGTGAAAAAGCTCCATTTATTTTTTATTTGAAATCTTCAAGGAGTTTTGTCACTGAAAACCTTTTAATTGGTACAAAAAGGCACTAGCTCTTCTGTAGTTAAGGTGATGATTTCCTTTATAAGGCTTTATTGATGAATGTTTATTCCAGACTCCTACTGGGAAAAGATCTTTGTAAGGAATCTATCAGCCTTTTATTAATCAGCTCATTGGCATGAGCAGTCCTATTACAGACATTATCTAGGTTGTAATCTCAGATAAATTGAAGTGAGACAGCAGAATAAAGGATTACCCCAGGGCTCTGGGAAGCATTTTAGAGAAGAAGCAAATATTTTTAAAAACAGATGCATAAAGACCATGTCTGAATACACAAATATATAGCCTGATTTTCAAAAGGGCTGACTCCACTACTATATATTTTACATAAAGGAAAACATACTGGGTGTTCAGTCTTGCAGAAATTTTGGATATTGAGATGACCCTACAGGCTGGAAGTAGTTGACAGTCTGTGTATTGACACTGCATGTTCTTTCTTGATTCTGTATCGTAACACCAGAATAGGCAGGTTGGGTTAACTCCAAATGCACAAGTACACTGTAGAACTTGCACCTGAAAGTGTTGCTTATGCTTGGCAATGGTCTGTGAACAGCCAAGCTACAGGACGATGCAGCTCAGGCAAACCCAACTCTTGTCTTCCATAGGAGTCTTTCCCTGTTTTCTGCATTTGAACAAAGGAAAAATGAGTACCTATCATGGCAGATAAAATTATCATGACTGCAAGTAACAGCAGTCATGAGGCTGGTGGGAGAAGAAGAGAAGATCCTCTACTTCCAGACACCACAGCCAGCGCTGATAGTACAGTACACTGGGGCAGTTAGTTGCAATAAGCCTGACTGTAGATGTATCAACTCTTGGATTAATTATACATGCCCAGAGGCATTCCCAGGCACTGAATGGGAATAGGGCAACTCACTTCTATGATAGTCAAGCACATAGGAACAGTCTACTGGAAGTGATCCCTGGCCCTTTTGACCCATCAAGCGGTGTCCACAAATAGGCTCCAACACTAGTTGGAGTGGACAAATCTATGCAAGGAAGGCTCTAACACTCACTGACCGCAAGCAACCTCCCAGTAGCTGGGAATGTTTCACCTGAATTTCATAGCATAGAGTCTGTCTATGCTGCACTTGGGGCAGTGCAAATTGGTAATGGCAGATGTAACTGGACAGAAAAATGCATATAGGCTGTAAAGACATCCTGTCGTGACTGCAAATAACTGTAAAGACAGCCTATATGGCTCGGGAACAGCAATGTGAGTTCTTTTGCAGCCAGACAGGATAGCAATTCTTGTATACCTTCAACTGCAATAGGTGAAACCTGCTCCAGACACTTCAGTGGTCTTCTTGCATTGAAAAGTCAGGAACTTCTAGCTTTGTCCTTAATGAAGTTTCTTAATACTTTTGAGACAAAAAGTCTGGTGTTATATTCAGATTCTTCAGAGGGAAATCTGTTTTTATGATAATCTCTAGCACAGGATCATGCTGAACATATTATCCACATCAATCAAAGTACAAAGACATCATTAAAACTAGAAATAAAAGTGATCCCATTTGCTGCTGGTAAAAAAATGTGTGTTATATGACTGAGAAATCAGAGAATAGCAGTGATTAAAAATAAGAAGGATTCAAACTTGTTCAAATGGACTTTGACACATGGAAAATCCTAGTTCCATACCAAAAAATATTCCTTGCACTGAGCTCACAAATTAATATCCAGGCTAAATAGTGCCTGAACTGAATTAAAGCATCTTTTAGGATAATCCATCTGCCTAAGGCTACAGACAGTGCTCTCAGCTCTCTTCCTGATACTAATGAGTGTCATGTAGACTGCCCCAGCACACATTGGTAACGGCACGCCTTACATACAGAGTTCTCTACTAATGACACAAGGATGCCTCATTTTTATTTGTTAGTCAATTTGCAGGGAAAGATTTGGAACCTTACAGTTGCCATAGCCCACTATGGATATTCCTCAGGAGAATGAATAGCAGACACAGTCCCATCTTTTCCTGCTCGGGCTCTGTGCCTCTATGAGATTTGGTTTACTTTTTTCAAAGTCAGGTAAAATATTTGTTTGAGATAGAGAATAAATCGATCAAGCAGAGTATACAGGTGATTTGTGCAAGCACTTCTAAATGCCAGTCCAAGTTGAGAGAAATAGCTGTTACAAATGCACACGCTTCTGCCTGAACTTTCTAAGTAGCATCTGAGCCTTGTTATTTTGTGAATTTTGTACGCACACACATGCACACCCATGCTTAATCCTGTCATCACAGCCGTCCCATCACAGCTGATAAAGTAGCCAGACCAATTCCGTTCTTTCTCAATATTTATCAGCACTTGAATTATCATGTATTTTCCAATTAGTTTTTATGACAGTGATAAAGGCAGAAAAAAAACCCACAAGAGGCTCTCTAGAACTCTGATTGTTTTTGTAAGGCTGGCCGTAGAAAGGAAAGTATTCTTGAGCTGTTGAGAAAATCTGTGGCACAGCCACTGTTAGAAAATCCCAGGTTTTAAGTCCCATGCTGAACAAGGCTTTTGGAGCTTTAAATATGTCCCAATAGTTGTTGTCAAACATCTGTGATGAAGCAGACTTGCTTGGATTGCAGGACCTTCTCCAGTAATCTTAGAAATCTTGGGTTCCTCCTACAGATGAAGCCACTCTGACCCCTTTGAACCTGAGCCTTTGCCTCAAAACCCACAGTCTTGCTCTTTACCATACAACCAGAAACACAAACCTCTTCTGATATTGGAAATTAAACCTCAGTAATCAGTAGGGAGTTAGAGTGAAGCAGGAGGCCACTTCCAAAGTAAACCAGTCTTTTCTTGATGTCTGGATGCAAAAAGTCAACTCCTGAGTCAGTTGTTTGGCATTTCCAAAATCCAAAGCATGTCCTCTCTGTGTTTCTCTCCTCGCTGCTCTTTGCTGTACATACAGACAATGCTATTCAGTGGTGACTGTAGAAGCACTCTATGAAATAGAATGTAAAAAACATCTGAACTCAAGAGAGTCTTTTTTATCATACCCACCTCAATGAAGGGGCATCAGACTGCAGGGAACAAAAGAAGCTTCAGGTCATAACCATCATCATTGAAGCCAGACACCCTGAGTCCTTCTTTGTCTTTCAATTCCTTTCATTTTCTTAAGTAGATCTTAATTGACGGGTTTCTATGTCAGTTTTGACATGGCCACTGTAGTTGTTGCAATACATGCACTTGGCACCACATATAACAAAACAAACAAATAAACAAACAAAAATGTTGCTTTTTAAACAAACCGATAAAAGTTTTGGACTTACTTGCCTACTACGGCTTGGTCTAGTAAAATAATCATCTCTGGGTATTTGTCTGTGTTGCGTCAAGAGACAAATGCTTTACCGTCATCTCTGTCTTTAAGACACAGCTGTCAGGGATTCAGCCTCTAAATAACATCCTCTGACTTGGAAGGATGCATCTAAGGCCTGCTGCTGGCATGAGTACCTTGTTTGACCTTTTCTGTGTAGAACATAGCAATTTATATAGTAATGATTTCAGTGAAAAACTGGTCTACGGGTTAGCAGAGGTATTCACTTATTCATCTTACAGACTTTTGCCTGTTGGGATAGAATTTCCCAATGCCAGTAACTTTTCCAAAAGCGAAGATAGTTGGCATTGACATGGTGTTTCTCTTATTATTATCAATATAAAAAAATTTCCTTAGAACTGGAAAGGGACAAGGTACGTTACCACCCTAGAAAAAAAACAAAACAAAACAACCCAACACATATTCCCTGCTCTGGGAGAGCTGGAAATTGAAGTCATGGATGACACACACATGAAACATTTTGTCCAGTATTGGATGACTTCTGAGAGCACGGCAGAAACACAGTTTATCATCCCTCTGTTTATTTCTTTAAATATCTTCCCAATGCAACAGCAATACATGGAGACCAGGTTCTACTCTGCAGCAGTGTCTTCCAATATCTGTGGCTTTCAGTCATCAGAACAAAGTCACACATCTTCTGGTCATGAAATAATAGGTTCAGGATCACGAGTACATCTTACCCAACTGCACTGGAGCCTCTTGTCTCAGTCTTAGGCACTTGTTTACATTTTAAGCTGCTGCTTCTCCTCAGTTCTACCCTTTTGGTCCAAGAATATAAACTATAAGATAGAAGACAAACAATTGGGCTATGCTTTTTTTTTTTCCTATTTATTTTGAGAATCTAAGATTTGTCTGCAGTTTCTACTTTTGACTTAGGGGACAGATTCTTCAGGCTATGAAAAGGCTGACAAATTTAACATGAATGGTATTTAGTTGGCAAACGATGTATTACTGACAAATGCCTAACACACTGGGCATATTGTATTTGTGCCATCTGGGAGAGTAAACAGTGACAGGAAATAACCACAAACAGGTGTTAATGTTAGCCCCTTAAGGGTCGTTAATGAAGTGTAGCAACTGACAGCATTGAAAGAGCCCACACACAAGTACAGGCAACTGGAAAGAAGAAGGTGGGATGCCAGTGAGTGTATTAATTTGTCACCTACACACAAAAAATCTGTTCTTGATTGTATCTCCTCTATGTGACCTCCTTTATCCTTTTGCCATACAACATCCAAGAGCTGAACTCCTGTTGAAAACTCCTTCCTTTTCCCCTTTTAGGCATCAAGCTCGTTCCTCAACCCTGACAGCCAAGACAAACACAATCCTGAAATATTGCTCTTTCTCAGAAAGGCTTTCACCCTCTGAAGACAACTACATGCCTTTATGCATTCTTCAGAAAATAAATCCTGTCTCAATTCCCATTTAGACATTTTCAGAGCCACTTCTACCTTCACTAACATAAAAGGCCTCTGGCTTCTAGAAATTGTGATCCAAATCACACTACATCAGTGTTTCCCCAGTGCCAAGAGAGAGCTGAGAAAGGGTGTGTGACAGTGACACTGCCTGCGTTTACAGTAGTATCAGACAAATCCAGAGTAGAGAGGGTCAGGCTACCCTAGGGAAACACAGCTGGTACCATGAGACAGTCTCATTGGTGAAGTTAGCCCAATACATAAGTAGTCACATTCTTTTGAAAAGACCAAAGCAGAATATATGGAGTATTGCCCTTTATCCTCACAGAAGCCCAGTAAATTTCCAAAGCAAATGTTGATACTTATGCAAGGTCATCTGAAAAGTAATTTAACAATTTGTGACAAACAATGAAGCAAAACAGAGCGATCTCTAGCCACTTCCCTACTCTCTGTCCCATCATATGCGAAAAGGGGAATTTTCCCAGAAGTACTCTGTTTTCAAATGTCACCTGGCTAACATTCAATATTAATACTGTGTCCAAAGAACCTAAGAGAGACAGAAAAGACACATAAGGAAGAAAAGGCCTTTTCTTTAGAACGGGGACACTAACCATGAGTTCCACATTGCAAAACTTCAGACACACAATTCGGGCTATTACTTTTAAAAAGAATACTGGTGGACATGTAAATTTAGCCATTCACCTAATAACATCCTAACTGCTGAAGAGATTAAATGCTCCCAAAGATACTCTCAGTGATTCTGGCTAGTGTTTAGGAATGGGAAAGTAAGAATGTTTTTAAGGCCAGGAAACAGTTCCCTTTCTTTATGTCTTTGTGAAAAGACTACATGGAATACAGTAATAGATATATTTACCCAAATCAATAGATGACCATAAAATTAAGAAATGTTATTGCTTACAGAGAATTAGTGTCACTGCTTAAAAATGCACAGTTATGTACAACACTTCACATCAGCAGTCCTTGAGCTTTGCACCAGTATGTGTCAGAGCTCCAAAGGACCAGAGAGATTCAGCCACGCCAAATTCCATTTTGAAAGGAAAAAAAAGTAAAACAGTTGGTCTATATTTGGCTTATTCTGGGAAGTCAATGGAGTTGTGTCTGCAAAATCTGTATCCCCAAACCTCCAGGAACTGGCCAGTGCCAAATGCCATGTTGTCACTTGAAACAGATGCACACTTTTTTGCACTGGCTATTTTCTAAAGTTAAGTACTTACAAACAATTAGGTCCTTACCTTTCTGCAAAATTGCAGCACACCTTTCAGCTCTTCATGAATTATAACCAGGGGGAAAAGGAAACAAAATGGAACTTGTAGAAGCTGAATAAACATTTAAAGGCAGAAATCTGTTTAAATCTCACCATTCCACCAGTTAAGAAAGCTCTGATACATGTTTTACTTCCTATTCTAAAAGGCTGATTTGCACTCTACTAGTGTTTAGGTTTTCTTCAGTTAACCTTACAACCTCTTCTGCCTCTCCTAAACTGTATTAAACTAAGCAAAATCAAACACTCTGCAGTCTAAAAACTTCAGTTATGAGCTAAGAATGCTAATGTTGTTGAAACTTGCCCCCTATGTGAGTATGATATCCTGCTGCTTCTAAGTATGTGAGTACTTTCTATCTTTCCAAACAGCCTCTGCAAAATTCCAGGTGGAGGATAGTCAGACTGGGAGTGTAGGAAAGCTATGCAGCAATTAAGGCTGCTGTCTCCAGAATCCCTGAATTATATGTTGTAGAATCTGGACGACTCATTGGAAATGATGCAAGTGGAGGAATGACTGCAAATCACAAATCTGGAGTGCTTAACTTTTAAGTGTTACATTTCTTTTAATGTTATTAACTTTGCTCTTTTACTGCAAAAGCAAAAAATCCAGACCATATGGATTCTCAGTTTGGGCTAAATGAGCACTTGCTTATGCATATGAATTGTTAATCTTAAATTGGACAAGCTAGTAAAGGAAAATATGAAACATATTTTGCCAGTGGATTTCAAAGATGTTTTCTGGCCATGGTGGAAGATACTGACTGAAAATCCCACATTCAACTGCAAGTTCTGTCAGGACGCATTTTCTACCCAGGGAACAGTCTTTTAACAAGTTCTTTATGCTGTTTTGCCCTGATGATCTCCCTTTTTCCAATAGTGGCAAGAGCTTCCCTGCCCCAATTTACCACTTCTTCTAGTATCTAATCTGGAAGAGGCCCTCCACATACACAGTAGGAACAAGTACTGAAAAATCCACATCCTGGAAGTAAGTATGCCCTGCTGTTCTGTGGGACCAGTACTGGTGTAAAAGGCATCTTGGAAGGAAAAATAATGCAACATCCTCACTGAAAGTGAGACCTTCAGACTAGATTTAGGTCTGCTTGGCAAACTTTTTTACTGAGCATGTACAATTCAAGCTTTTTCAAAAGTTCCAACCCAGCCAGTCAGAGGTATGCTTGTACAGACTACAGCAGAAAGCACCAGCTGTCAAAAGAGCAATCTCCCTACCATATTAAAAACTTTTCTACAAAGCATGCAGATTTTCTCAACAACAACAAAGAATTTGTTTATCCTCCTGTACACATTCCTGGAAATGTAAGAGCTTAAACTTTAGATACATAGCAAACCAATACAGGTACATCACACAGAAAATTTATCCTCTGAATGGCTGCAAACTTTTTGGCAACTGAAAAATAGCATCTCACAGAATGGTGGCAGGCATCCTGGAAGTATGGTACAGCTGAAGAAACAACTGCTCAAAGTGAAGGTTTGTTACAACTTGCAACTGACAAAGTTTGTGCAAAGTGTATTTTAATGAAATTTGTGGCACACATTTTAAAATATGTTGGTAACACAATCAAGAATTGGATACTGGAGTATATATGAAAATCTGTTTAAGCCAAAAATAATGGTAGAGTCACCTTTCCAAAATTAAAACTTCTGTATGCTGAATGCAGATAAGAGATCACTAGTCTCACTGTGCACATTAACAAAGTGTTCCATTGGCTATGTGCTCTATTTTCACTGATGTTTCGCAACATACTCTGTGCAGCTTTAATTTGTAATAGTCTTTCACACAGATATAAAACAAGACCTTTCACCTACAAGCAATAGTGTCTGTGCAGAATTAGCTCCTGATTTCTCAAAGATTAGCTGTCTCTGTTCTCATCAGATATAGTCATCTTGTTTCACCTTGTATAAATTTTAAAACCCTTAGAAATCTTTTATCCATCACAGAATTGCAAATAATTTTCCTGATAAAATATATTATGTGTCCCTCAGAGTATAGTTACACAAATATCAAGCTAGTAATTATTTTAAACCAGAAAGGTGAGCACTGGTTCAAAACCAGGTCAGAGTGAATCTCATAGGACCGGACACATCAACTGAGATCTCAAATCCAAACTGTCTGAAATCTTACCTTATAGCCAAGACAAAAAGTCTGGACTTCCTCCGTTATTTTGTAATTAGGGAATATTCAAGCTAGAATCCCCAATGAGGCTCAAGAAAAAATAAGACCTGTTGTTTTGTGAAGCAGCAGGTATTTCCCTTCTTTTGCAATGACAGTCAAGGAATCAAATTAGACAGAATAAAGAATTTAGGAAAGGGCAGAAAGCTGTGCAAGGGCTGATTTACCTGAGAAGTTAAAAAGAACTTGACTTTTGTGACCTATAGCTGGCAAACTGATGATTCAGATACAGGTAGCCTAACTCTCCACAATAAACAAGACAGTAGTAAATTCTACAGAAATATGAGTAACTTTTTTAGAGTGGTACAGAATGGTATAGAGTCACTGGTAATCACCTCAGAAAGGCCATGAGTTTATGGACTTGGGAACTGAAATAATCTCCTCAGAGAGTTAAATTATCATGGCATAATGTAGACAAGAGCATGTGGTGGCATAATGCAGAGAAGTTTGACCCAGTATCAACTGTGTTGTTTCTGCTCAGTCATAAAGACAATGGTGACTACCACACACCACTTGGTGAGGAAGAGGTGTTACCTTGGCTCCTGCACTAGGCTCCCCTGTATGCAGAAGAGCCTCACACTGACAGAAGCCCTTCTAGGCTGTCACAGCCCATAGATGTTATCTAAAACCCTAGGTCACACTACCTCATATGCTAAGGAACAAAAGACATGAGAAGGACAAATGGTCCTCTCCAGTCCTGCACGGGGTCAAAGAACACTAAAATTCATTTATAAACAATAACAAGAGCACGACATGAGCACAATTTAAAACATGAAAACTAATCCAGATACATGAAATGGCAAGTAGAACAGCACCTTTATTGTTCGGAAAGGGTGAGTGCCTGGAAAAGAAAAGTATTTTGTTTAAATTTTGTCCTTAGTTACAATGCCACCTGGACAAAAGTTTAGCTACATTCAACAGACTAAAGAAACATTTGTATTCTGCTGCAGTACATCCAGAATACACCAACAGCACCACTCTGTGGATTAATAGTGATCTGTAAACTCACAAGGTGTTTTCCAAAGCCTCTGATCAACCATGCTAATTACAGTAATGCAAATACATTTATATCTATATTCTTAGTGTAAATGAGTGTATCAGTGGTATAAATGTAGCACCACTGTAAATTAATGAACTATCTTACCTTTACAGCAGCGTAACTGAGGCTGAATTGGCTTCCTTGGTTATGTATGTGTAATGTTATGACTCCATTAATTTCACACACATAATTTCTTTTAGTATCAGAGAGGTTACATGTGCTGAATTGAGAACAGATGCTTTATATTGCACCAAAATGGGAACTTGAATTTCTGAATCATATCTTAGATTTTCACCTGTAGCTTTCCTTAGTGGTAGCTGCAGAAGAATCCACGAGAGGCAATTCATAGTTCTAGATGAAACCAGAAAATGTATATACTTGAGCCAATCTTTACTTGAATTCCTTGGGTCTGCAAAATCAGGCTAGAAGGAGCTGAGCTTTGCTTTCTGCTCTGGCAAGACATCAGGGATGAGTCCTGGAGATGAAACTACAACACAAGCAACTACAAAATCTTCCATCAAGACTGACTGTTCCCCATGCTGGATATCTCAGCCGGACAGACAGAAAGGTGGACTCAATATTCAGTTGGGCTGCAGATGTCAGACAGAAATCCTACCTGATGGAGCTCAGTGGGATATAAAAAAAGTACTTCTTACTTCCCCATCTCTTGCCACAGCAGAGTGAGAGTCTATTGGAAATGAGTACAGGGCTCTCTGCTGGTGTGCTGCAGTCCTTGTGAATCCCATGGGTCTTTCACCTGAAAAAGACGGGGTGGCAACAGGCATTATAAAGCTGTACTTCCGCAGATGAATCTTACCATTTGTGCCATGCACAACTCAAATTCATAAGTCTTAATTACCTTAATAATCGAAGTCCAAAATACAGGTTCTTCTGTGCCTCAAGATTCTGGCTATCATATTCAATGTATAGTCACATACCATTTGAGATGCACTGTTAACTTCTGAGGTACCAAAATCACAGGCAAAAAATATATCAAGGGAAAGCCATTGTTAAACTAGATCATATACGACATATTCTTTCCTGTCCATAAATTAGAAAAGGGAGGGGGGGGGGGAGAAACACAACCAAAAAAACAACCACCAAAGGGAAAAACTTCCAAACACTCTTTGATTCTGGTTTCATTTTGGAGGAGAGCAGTCACCCCTTCCATTTCAGCTCATCTCTGCTCCTCTGATACAAAAGTAAAGTTACAGTAGCTCTCACACCCCATAAGCATCCCGCCTGACATACGTGCAAGCTTGGGCATTATATCAAAGAAACAAAATGAGGCACTTTGTTAGCAGCAGCACTACCTGCTTATGAGAAGATGTGAATTCAGGCAAGAAAAAGCAAAACTTGTCATACTGTTACATCAGCTGTAAAAAAAAAAAGGACCATCACCAAACCACCCACTTCCTTAGTCATCCTAGTGGGACTTTCACTTCATCCTTCCCAACTCCTTCACCAGCAACACCCCTCTGCAGAGGCTCCGGAAGACCTCCTGAGGCCAGGTCAAACCCTTCACTGCTGCCAAGGGAGCAGTTTGAGTGCAAACTTTTTTTTGACGCCGGGCCAAACTCAGTCACAGATTCTTAACTGGTACTTCGTTTAAATTAGAAATTACTCTTGCCTCGGATGGGCCTTTCCCCAGGACACAAGAGACCCCCAGCGGTGTCCACGGCACCACAGGGACGTACGTAATGGAGCAACCCCGGACCGTGCTAACGGGGGCGGAGGGGGGGCAGCGGGGGGGGGAGGAGGCGGGGATGGTGCGTGGCGTGCATAAGGGGTGCGAGAAGGGCTGGGGAGCCACGGGGTAGGCTTGCACGTCCTGTTGGGCAGTGCTGGGAGGAGATCTGTCCTGAAGGGAAGAGAGCCCAGGCGGGCAGAGGGTCCCAGCTCTGCCGTGCTCAGGCTGCTGCTGGTGGGTGGCTGCTCGCTGGTGTCCCTCTGTGCT